>JAVJGG010000039.1:5876113-5903820 GCA_035590195.1 Aviceda cuculoides | reverse complement strand
AGATCCCCCCCCCCCCCCCCCCGTTTCTGTTTCTTGCCTCAAAAATAATTTTGAGGTAATATCTGAATCAGAACAGAACAGATAGTTTTGGAGAAAATGTTGTTTTATAAAGTACATAGATCAGCTACATCAAATACAATTTAGAAGTCACCAGATCTGATTCCAAAATAATTTTGCTATTTTACCATAAAATGGTTGATCATGACTGATGGACACTCTATAGCCAGACTTTACAACTACCCATGTGAGACTGAGACAGCACAAAAACATCAGCCACTGCTCTTCTGTGGAAGCAAGGGATAAACACGCCTCCTCTATCACCTAACGCCAAGGAGAGCCGAGAAATGAAGCCACCACCAGCAGTGGTACCCACGGTTTCCATTGGCTTGGTCCTTGAAGAGAGTGTCTGAAGAGTGGCTTTAGAGAGACAACAGGAACCCCAGGAGCTGCCAGCAGCTTCAAACTGACAGTGCTAAACATCAGAACACAAATCTTATCTATACAGTTTTGTGCCAATTTTCCTGCACTTATCCCCTATGGCACCAACACAAACCAAAGCAAACACCGCTAACCAAAGCAAGCACTGCTGAGATTTAGTTCTTGGTCCACCTCCCGTTTGTGTTTGAACACTGTTGTGCATTCGGTGCACTGCATCCCTCACTTCAAAACATATTCATAACAGAAGTTTCCCAAATACTTCCTCTGAAAAATTATAGAGCAGACGGGCCGTACACACATGCAAGCACATAGTGGAAACTGTGATAACCACCAGTAAGTCTGGCGTCACCAGCAGCAGACTATAATGGAAAATCACCTGTGCTGCTACAGTGTGCAGTTCTGGATATGGACTTAATCAACCCATTCCATTGCTTCTATTTTTATCAATTTTTTACTTGTTAGAGTGCTTAAATGAAATCATCATAGCCAGAATGACTTATTTGGTGCATATTTGTTTCTAACCTTCTCAGGGGAATGAACAGATCTACTTTCTTAAAAACTACAATCCTAGCCTCTTTAGCAATAACGCTAACCAGATATTGGCTTTCTTCCTGAAAACAACAAGATTTGTTGCTCTACAACAAATTGTTTCAGACGCAATGTCAGAGTATTGCAGCTTGAGAAACCTATTTGCTGAAAACAGGGAAAAAAAAAAGGAATGCAGATGAATAAATAATTAGGCCCACCCTATTAGTTGTTACTGTTATAAAAGCACCATTTGCAAACCAATACCTACACACTTGTAGGGACAATGCTAATTTATATATTAAGAATACAGAAACAGCTGAAGTTAATTATAGAATTTAAAGAATTTGGTAAACAGACTGCAAATGGTAGATTTCTGATGTGATAGGCTTTGCTGCTGCAGAGTGCTTGAATATTCTGGCTCTGAATCAGCAGAACACTTAAGTAAGTGTCTTAATAGGATAATTATACGAATAAGTATAAAAGTCATTCCATTGATTTTAGTGGCATGACTCAAATCTAAGTGCATGCACACTTTAAGTATTTTTCTGCATAGTGACCTTTAGCGTCCATCTAAATAGGAACGTATGCTTAGTTCTGCATTGATAGTTATTCCTGACCTCAAACTGAAGCTTTATATTCCACCGATATCTCTATATTTTATTTTGAAAACAAGGTAATAGGCTTCCTTTCACTGTTGTTTAAACTGAGCTTCTTGCTGCTGCAATAAAACAGGCCAGTAGGCTCAACAGAATAGAAATAGGAATTGGGCAAAATCCATATTGATGACACTGTATTATTAATAAATTACCTACTGTGAACTTTCCATGAATTATTAAAGCAAATAAATCCTATTTTAAAGTGTTATAGATACTAGATAATTTATAAATATGGGATCATTGAATTATAATTCAATCTTTTCCCCTGATCTCTGTCTGTATTTCCATTTCCAAATGGCTTTTAAAATGTCCATGCAGTATTATTGGGTATAGCTGTTTATATATGAATTTGAATGTTCCTGCTTCAATGCAGTGTTGTCAAGCTTGCTATATACCTGATGCACTGCAGGTACCATAAAAGGACAGTTGCTTATCTAGAACCTGCTCTTTGCTCTGAAGTGATTCCTCGCACCACACTGTCTAAAAGGACATACACGCATGCCTTTCTACACCAACACTTGGAGTTATTCCTGTCCCTCACTCCTGCATAGTGAATGTGTAATTGTATTTTAAAGAAACCGAGAGGGGAAAAGGCAGGTGAAACCTGAAGGTGTATGTCAAGTACTCAAACGACTTTTACTGGCAAGTAACCTTTCTTCTGGAAAAGTGCACTTCTGCTCTCTAACAGTTGACGGCTCCCAGCAATTCTGCCATCAGATTTCTGGGAGAGAGCCTCAAAGTGCTCCGAGTAAGCAAGGACTGCAGAGAAGCCCTGCCTAAGGCTGATTTGGGCATGGCGTAGCACTGGGCGAAGGCACGGCTGAGTGTCCAGCACGCTGCTGCCTCAACTCTGCTAAAAGGCACTAAGACAGGTTTGGAATTCTCCGTTACTACTTATGCAGCCAGCCTGCCGATAAGCAGATATCCACTGGGCTAATGTTGTGCAGAAACTGCAAATTTTATACATCCCACTGATGGAAACTAAATGCTGGGTGACTGTAGTGGGTCTGTACCCATGCAGTTGAAAGAAAGAGTCTTCCTGACACTGGGAATGCAAGATAACAAATTTCTCCAAGGGGGTTTCTGAAGAAGTCAGGGAGAGTAATCTCCTGACAAATCTAGATTTCCCCAAGTTGCTGGCCCTAAACTTCTTGACACTCTGAGGAACAAGCCACCCTGCAGTTTTAATATGTCCAACATTACTATGTTGGTATGGTTTTTATGTTGAAAATAAAATGTAAAATCTCCTTAAATGAAGGAACAGAAAATGCAGGCACAAGCTCTCTGTGCATTGGAATGATCTATTTTTATTCCAGCAAATGCAATTTTCTCTCTCTTGTATCTGAAACACAGCAGGCAGAAATCAAAATAAATCTTCAGTAATTAAATTAAGATCTTAGACATGCTGTTTCTTTTTGTTTTCATACAGTTTTTTTCCATACTTGACACCTTTTTATGGTTTTATTTTCCAGCTGAATTTAACATGTACCACAAAGGATGGTACCACCAAGACAGTGTTGTGTTACCATGCTCATACTTTCCCACCTACATAAGTCCTGACCTGCAGCACCTATTTTCTTTCAAGTACTGAGCTACTTGGTTAAACAAACAAACAAAAAAACCAAAACAAAACCAAAAAAAACCCCTTCAAAATTACTGCAATTGTAGTTAAGATTTGGAAGAATGCCTACCAGGGGTTAAGATGAGATCAGTCTACTTACGCAGAGTTTTATCTAAATCTCTGGAGGCAGAACTTTGGTATACTAAGCCACCTGAAAGCTACGTAACAATTAGTATCCAAGAAAATCTCCAAATAATGTTTCTGGGAATAGAGGGAAAAAGAGTTGCAGCAGAGGTTGTTGCAGCCAAAGCGAGATGCTCAGAATGTTAATTCTGATGTTATTTCTTTTCTTGGCTGTTAACAAAATCAAATTATCACTAAAAGGCACTGTTACATGCAGTCTTAAGCGAAGCTGAACTTGGAGAGCAGTCTTTTAGTGATCGCGGGCTCTCGAGGAACAGAGTGAATGCTGTGCTCCTCCGTCCCATTGCCCCGACTCGCGAACGCAGTGATGCTCAGAGACGGGCACAAACGTGCTCGGCAGTTTGAGCAAAAGGTCGTGAAACTACCATCTCGCTGCAAGCCAGCAGTCAGATTTCACCAGGAGAAGCAGCACCTTTGAGCCCTTATGCCTAAAATAATTTGAGTTCCTCCGGTATCTTGATATTTCTAGCCTTGCTGTTGACTGACAGCCTAAGGAGGACAATTCAGTGCTGATTTCCTCCTAAGCAAGGCAGCGAAGCGTTCAACCCCAGCAGCGTTCAACTAGTCTGGGAACCGCTGTTTGGTGTCACAGGCCTCCCTTGCGCTGGGAAGCATTAACAGTCAAAAGATAAAAAGAACAGGGTGTTTTGTGGAAGTATAAGTGAAATGTATCAGGCAGAAGGTATATATTTAATCATTTATCGCTTTTTTGATGCTAGCAAAATACATCACACGATGTACTCACACAATGCTTCTAATGCTAGTAAAAGCACATGCTACCGTATTTATAGATATAGTATATAGTGATCAGCTTTATTTGCTCCAAAATATGTTTTATCTGCAAAATTACGGCCAACAGGCACAAAACCAAAAATGTATTAACACTGTAAGTATCTCTGGTCTTTGGTCAGCATTGATCTTTTGAATTATTAATTTTATCTTTCCTGTTACTGATTCACTGGTTTATAGAAGATGTTGGAAGAAGCAAGAAACATCTCTACCACATATGTGCTTTTGCTAGACTAAACTCAGATAGATGATTAAGCTAAGTTAATACATCAGTGATTTGTAAAATGAGACTTTAAAGATTGTAAAATAATTTGAAATGCATAAGAATACATTTATCTTAAAGGACAGAACTCCAGAATATTGCAAGAAACTGTCTCCATGGTGAATTACTGAGAAATTGCATTGCTGGAATTCTATAGCAACTACTGTTTTTTTATTTTATGTACATAATTAAAGGAGTAATGACGTTTCACTGCTTGATACTTCAAGTTCTCTCCAAGAAATTCTTTAATTCCGTCTTTAAAAACAGTAGTTTGATATTAAAAGTAGATACAAGGAAAGTATATGAGATCACGACTCAAATAGTAGGGTACCTACGCATGTGATTTACAGTACCAGACAATGTGAAAAATGTCACCTTTGCATCATGGATTTCCATTGATATCAAAAGGAGTTTTTGTTGCACAAAGGAATAAGGAATATGGCGTACTATAGTCTACTTTGTTATCTCTGTAACTTATGCTGACTCTGTAAACATATCTTGGAATCACTATGAAATATATTGCTAATGCATTTTTAGCCTCTGAAAGTTGGAATGAGGTTCCAGTGAGACAAGTTAATAAGACACAGGCATAATAATTTGCCATGTACTTTCTGACAACGGATAATTCAGTAGTTCCTACCCTACATTAAGCCATCTTGGCTAGAAGTAGTAAACATAGAATAAAAGTTTTATATTAATATACAGAACACACTGTAAAATGTAAATAAACACTTTATGGAATTACGGGGGAGGGAAGGGGAAAGGAGAAAAAAAAAGAAAAAGGAAAAGCCTGTCAAACACAGCTAAGGCTTTGCTATTTGACGTTTGAATAGCTGGCTATTCCTCCTTATCCATAATTCACACTTATTGGGTCTAGCCTTTCAACATTGTAAACCAGACTGACCATTAAACACGTTCTAAGAAAGTTTCTGTACCCAGGCAAGGTGAGTATTATTATTAGAAAGCTGATTTTATTCTCAGGATATTCAATGACCCTATGTTTCCTCTCCAGTTACTGCCTGTCTTTCCTTTTGATTCCTCAAATTCTTTCAAAATCTAAATCAAGTTAATAAAAAGCTCAAGATGGACCAGAACGCTGATTGAAGAATCAAAGCTTAGCCTCAAAAAGTCGACTCCAGAGCGGGGAAGCTGCAAGCTGTGAGCTTTGAAATAAAACTTTATGGGTGTCCAAGGGGGTCAACAAAAAATGGAGGCCAGCAAAAGAATAGCTAGTTTCCACTGTCCTAGCATAGCCGTTACCCATTTTTATCTCCGTTTAAAAGTTTCTAGAACTGAATGCTCACAGAGATCTAGCTTCAGGAGCTTACCGTAATGCGTTATTAATGTTTGTAAATTGCTTTCACAACCTTTAACGAAAGTGAAAAGGACAGTATTGTTGCAAAGTATTTTTCATTGATTGCCTGGAGATTCCCAGCAGTCAGTCTCCTATTTCACTATGGCAATATTAATAGAGAATCTCTGATATGAGAACCAGTAGAAATGAATGTTTAAGATCCTCAGAGCAAACCATCCACTGCATGGAGGAGAAGCCTCAAGCATTTTAAATGGTACTATATCTAAAATAGAAACTGCAAAGCGTGCTTTATCTTTTATAGCTTGTAAATCCAAATACATCTTGAAAATATGAACACCCCAAAGAGGCATTATACAAATTATCCAGGAAACCACATTTCATCTTGAAGGCCTGTAATACTGT
Organism: Aviceda cuculoides; assembly: GCA_035590195.1. Classification (NCBI taxonomy): domain Eukaryota; kingdom Metazoa; phylum Chordata; class Aves; order Accipitriformes; family Accipitridae; genus Aviceda; species Aviceda cuculoides. The sequence goes on along the minus strand of JAVJGG010000039.1, from coordinate 5,897,665 downwards.
CAAGACTTGGCAATAGCTAGGAGCCATGTGTCGACATACATTGCATCTGCTTAAGGACTTCACTGCAGAACCCTTCCCTGATTGTACAAGCTAACAGGAATTTATAAAATAGCAACATAAGACATGGTTTATGAGAGTGATGTCTAATCACATACCTAGTACACTTAACACAGATAAATCAAATTCTTTCATCTGTAGTGGAAGGTTTGTTACAGTTCAATAAGAACAATAAGCTGTCCCATAAGCAAAACAGATGTTTTTCTGTGTTTACAGTTGAAACTGCAAATATATTAAACCATAAAGCACAACGCCTGCCAACCACATGTATGATAATGTTTTTTGGTTTTAAACACAAAAGCTATAACCTGAAAGTAAATGTTCGTACTGCTGCAAGACAGCCCCTGGTTTTGATTTCAAATATCAGCAACTGACAAAGAAACAGGATACATGTACCATAGGAAGAGGGAGATGTTCAGAGCACACAAGGAGGAAAGCAGTCTGATTTCCTGAGCAGAACTCTGGGAAAATTCCCCGCATTCACAGATATTCTTTGTGGATCCTCCTGTGTTTAAAAGGTGCAGGTTCTCACTGAAACACCACCCCAAACTCGGCAAATTAATTAGGTCTCTTCCTGTTGTAGAATCTTAGAGAAGCTTATGAAGTGGCCTTCCCTCAGTCAGGGCATTTTAAAAATCCTTTTTTTCTGCAAAGCCATGTATTTTCACTAGAATGTTGGGAACATAATTTTCTTTCAAAACTCTATCTTCCTGTTAGTGTCTGTCATTGAACTAAAAAAACCCCTGATGTCAGTCAATGGGTTAAAAATTATTGGGGGATACAGACACACAGACATCCTACTCACACATATACATTAATGTAATCATATAAGCCTTCTTTTCGTTAGAAGCCACAACAAAACTTTGACCATTTCCAGTATCAGTAGGGGTCCCAATTAAACTGGGTACATAGTTAGCACATTACTCATTTTAGGCACCAATTCAGTGTAAGACTTCTTAAAAAATGTTATCCATACTCCCGATGATAAGGTAATCGCGCTTATAAGAAGTTAAGAATTTCTAGGATTACCTGTTTTAAGTTGTTATTGTACCTCACTAACAGAGTTTTGAAGAAGCAGGAAGGTTCTGAAGGTGGAAAAGGTAATTTTTTTGAATAAGAAAATATCAGAGAATCTTCAAGGCATTATATTTGAGATATCTATCTACTGAAAGAATAGCTTTGAAATGCAATTATAAGGCACTGAAAGAAAGTTGAAGAGCTACAGACAAATTAAATGTGCTTTTTTCAAATCCTATTAAGAGTAGTTAATTTAAAGCTTAATTAAATTTTTTTGAAGATGGATCCTGTTGGTAACTAATTCTACGCAAGCACCTCATCTTGCTTCCATAAGCAATGCTAGGAAGTATTTTTTATTAAATTATACAAATGTTTTTTTTTTTTCATCATCTTTTCCAGTCTCAGAGACCAAAAATGAGATCTGTACTGTAGCTGGCTGCTCAACAAATGGATTATTCAGTCAAATTCTGTAAGACCAAATGTCAATCGAAATGATTTTCTGCAAATGTCCCCAGCTTTTAACAGAAATCATGCCTTAGATGCACAATATAGAAGGCAACTGTACTGTAAGACACAGTTACAGTAAGACGGGAATCAGAAACCATGAAGTTATTTGGCAAGCCTCAAGGATTTACATAGCATATCCAACAATCTACATAAGTAAGAGTAGTTTCTGATAGCAATTATAGAAAATATTTTAGGAATGCTTATAACAGTCAGTTATGTATATTATCAACTCTGGATCTGGAGGTACGACTCTGCCTTTAAAAACACACTTACTTTGTGCTTTAAAAACACACCTACTAAACCCGGTTTTACTTATTGCTGACAGCTACCACCAGCTGTTTTCTGCATGGCCTATGGCTATTCATGGCCTGATGATGGTCCTTCAACATTTTTTCCCAGCTACTTAATGATACCCTTCACACAACTAGAAAAGAAAATTATAAATAGTATTCTTGAGAGACACTATAGATAAGATGCGTGCTTAACAGTCCCAAAACAAATACATGATATTGTATATTGAAAAGGTGAGAAGCCAAGAAGCTTTCCAGCCTTCAGGTTTTCATATAAGTGGGTTGAGGTGAAAGGATATTCAGGAGCCACTGAGCCTGGTCTGCACCAGCTAATATTAATTTGAACCTGACCCTTGGCAGAAATTTGATGAAAAAAAATGAGCGAACAGGAAAAATAAGAACTGAGAACCCAATATTCTCTCTTGGTGAATGTCAGCAGTGACTACAGAGGTGGCCACTGCAGGCTATGCTTTTTTTGACTTAAAAAAGGCTCATATTTTTCAAACTGTGTCTGCCTTACATCCTTATCCCATCAAGGCTAAATCACTGAACTACTCTATCACCTCTAGTATGCCTGCCTTGTTGTATATTATTGCAATCCTAAGTGGCATAGCAAAAGTCAATTCCAGGTATTTTAGAAAGATATATTACCAACAACAAAGGACAGCATAGCTCTAAGTGCTGAAATGGGTAAGTCTTTTCATACAGTACCCAATATTGCATTATGCGTATATGGAGAACACAAATGCAGACTGACCCAAAGTTGAATTTTAAATAACTTCAGAAATATTAATTATATTCATAAGTTCAGCATCAAGATGTCAAACGGTCTTCCAAAGGACTCCATAGTACAGAGAGAGGTAGTTAGCAATTCCAGAGCTCCTATTCCTATCAGTCATTTTTATCCTGTGGCTACATCAACAGTAAATCTCAAACACAAACAACCAAACCCTCAGCGTATGCAAGAACATAATGGTAATTACAGATCCCTTAGAATTAAGATGCCTAACATGAACACATTTAGTGCTCAACAAATAATTTTTTAATGTCATTGATCCTGGATATTTTTTTTAAAGCTACTTTCTGTTCCTTTGACAGATGTGCTATGCTGCATTTCATTACTTTCTCTCCTTACCTCGTTCTTCTTTTGCTTTAGATAAGTGATGAGGCTTTCGGAAAAGATTAAGTACTGGAAGGCAAAGCAATGGCCCAAACACTGTTTTAATTGGAACCTCAAATCCTGTGGAAAAAATGAGAAATTAAACCATTAATAATTTAATTTTACTAGCACAGTGAGTTCATGTATCCTGTTTTAGGCAGCTTTTACCATATTTCTTCATATTTGATTTCAACAGGTATACAACCTGTTAGTCAAATCACATTAAAAATAAAGTTATTGCCACAAGATTTCAGTGAGATATGCAGAGCTGCTAAGTAGTGCTGATGCGAGTAGTTCTCATCTAGAGAAGTAGTCCACTGATTACTAGCAATAAGTCAGACTTTACTTGATTAAGCCTTAAGTCCAAAACCCGCTTTCTTCTGTAAAATCTAAAAATCTTCCCATTATTGTATAACATTCATAGTATTGCTTTCTTATGCTGCTACAATATGCTCTTTGCCCCCTGAATACTTGACAGAGTACAACCATTATATAGCAATATGACTCAAATGCAACTAAGATGTAATGCTAAACAATTCAAGGTTCAAGACAAAAGACAGTGAAAGAAATTTCATTTCTCTTGAGACTGGCAAAGGCTAAACATAAATATCTCCACAAAAAAACCATAAAAGCAATTTTTTAGAAAGTCAGAGGTTATATTTTGCAGTATCTGGCAAACGGCAACCAAATAACCAACAAAATAAAACAACTCAACTTATGAGTAACTTGCTTATTTCTGAAAAGAAAGCATTCTTGCATTAGTAAGTTTTATTCAGACATACAGTACAAAAAATCCCAAACACATCACACAATATCTCTAATTTTTTTCTGAGAATTTAACTTTGCATTTTAGAAGACCATAGGCCCAGATTCTTACAGATAGTAAGTGGCATTAATATAATTATTTCAGTGGACCAGGAGTAACTTCTACAAGTAACTAATATGACCAACAGAGCTGAAGTTGTCTAAGTTCTCAAAGCTATATCAGTGAGGAGGCTGTTTCATTCTCTTACTTTGCTGTTATTGTACAGCAAGTATGTGTAAGTTTAATTTAGGATTACAACTAAATTTATGTACCGTGACGTCAGTCACACTAGGCCACTGGAATTCAATAGACGTTTTGTAGTAGGCAACCAGTTATCAATAAATGTGTTCAATTACATATATTGCTGTTATTTAGTGCAGCAAATATATCTAAGCCCATGTAGAAGGTGGCATTTGGAACTGCTGTAACACCATATATTTACAAAAGCTCTTTCCATAATGATAGTTTGGATGGGTAGTGAATTTTTTTTTATTGTTTGTTAATTGAGGGCTGCAGGATGCTATGGGGGTTTTAAAGACTAAACTGATATTTATGACTAGAATGGGAGGCCAAATCTTTTTATTAAACTTCCTTGTCAGGAGAATGAATTTGCTGAAATGTTTCTCTGAACATTCCATCAGAAGCATTTCTTAGGATGAAGAGGGAATTTCTGGTCACAATGAGGATAAAATAGAAATGAGAAATCTACGTTCAAGTCTCTAGCCTGGCCAGTGTTGGAGAAACCTTAAAATCTTTTCCTAAATAACATTTTTGTTTCTGAATTCTACTCGTGACCTAATCCACGTAACTGCAAGCAGTATCGAAGCTTTGGTCCATAGTCAGATTATCTAGTCTATACTTTCCCTTCAAGAAAGGAGTAGCTAAAAGCATGACCATGCGTATGTGACAGTCTGCTTGCAAAGCTGCTTGAGATGGAAATCAGAGGCAGTTTCCCTGCGTGGCGTAGAGACTGTGCCAACAAAACCTGCAGGGACAAGACTAGATCTCTCTGCACCGCACCCATCTGCCCCATTCGTCCTCCCAGAAATCGGAAGATCGCAGCACAGACGCACAAAAGAGGCTGTGCTGGAGCCAAGGCAGAGCAAGCTCGGCTGACGAGGCACGGTTAATAACCCTTGCGTTCAAGCAAATCTGAGCACAGTCATTCATATAAGTGTCTGCATCACGCTCCCCAGTATTTCTAGTTGTTCCTGTGTTATCAAGACCTTTTCCACTGCCCAGGTATGTCCATGTCCCCTCAGCCTGCTAGATAACAGAGAAGGGACAGAGGGACCCGTTGCATTAGGTGCAAAGGCAGGTGATACAGGTACTAGATGAAGGCTGGCATGAGTACTGGGAATGAATTTTAACTCATACAGAGCTGGACCCAAAGCAGAGGCAGCCTACACGCTCAGCTGCAAAGCAAAAGTCCTAACGTACAGATAATGATATACTTGTGGATTTCCAATGTACCACAGACAGGAAGCAACTGATGCTCAACACTGACAGTGCAGCCTTAGAAATTTTTAGAGGTTTATAAGACTGTTTTTTCTCCTGAAATTCAGAAATGAGCTTGAGGGGAAAACAGGCTCTTTCTTCCTGAAAACAATTCTTAGTCCAAATATTACTCTCTCACTCACTCCTCCGTCAAGAAATAATTTTAAATACAACTACTGGGCTTCTCTACACACATTTCAAAAATGTCTTGCAAACTGCAAGCTCTCCAAGCAGCACTGCTCCTTTTAGCACAAAGAAACATTTAAGTCAGTCATTCAACACACAGCTATTCAAAGACATTACTAAAGTTTCACAGGAGGCAATTTTAGAGCCTGGTGTTCTAAATGAGACCCAGATACTAAGTCCCTGCCTAATTTTTAAAATGTATTTATTTGCCTATGGAGCTATAAAAATAACAAATACAAAAATAACAACAACCACAATAGCCATCATTATGGTTTTGCAGCAAAGCCTGCCAGAAACAAAAAAGGACAATATCTTATCCTGAGCAGTAAAAGCAGGACAGAGTAGCTGTTAGGCCCCCTCTGGAAATATGTGAACCTTCAGAGCATTCAGATTTTGTGCTGTATGTGAGACACAAGAACACTCTGGTTGGGATCCATGAGAACAATAATTGAAAAAAAAAAAAAAAATCAAAGTTGTTGAATAGCTTGACTATAAATATACTAATTGATGCTTCAGGCATAGAAAATTCAATAAACAAATAAAACAATCCTCACAATGGTCTTGAAATTAATTCACATTCACAGAAATGTCATAAAGATAACTTTAAGAGAGGGGAATGAACCCCATCTAACAAACTCAATATTTATTCAGAGAGTAACCGCATTACCTGATTTACTGCCAGTACATTCTTTATTGTGCTAGTTTTTTGGTGGTTTTTTTTTTTTTTTCAATGGACAAATTTTTCAGCATTTGAAAGAGGGCCACACCTCACCAAATTGCAATTTACTGTGATATTAAATTTCTTACAAGTTTACCATGTTGAATATGTGCTTGGAGTGGAACAAGAGAAATGACAGCATCTCCTCCACTGCTTGTGTTTGTGTAAGAATATACTTGAAAGAAAGAGTATGTGAGAGCTTGACATCCCCTTGGGGTATGATTAAAAGCTTGTGAAATAAAATAATTCAAAAAAGACAGCTATGACTTTAGCCACCACTGGGGACAAGAGATCTTTCAGTTAAGACATGTCAGTCATTCACAGGTATAGCTGAAATCATACAGAAGACATATTTTAAAACCTGGTGATTTAGATACAAATCCCAAACCAGAGAGACCCTGTGGGTGACATAAAAATGCCACAAAGTTTAACTACAGTTTCATTTTTCATAATAATAGTAAGACAAAGCTTAAAAACATACCCACTTTATATTGATAATATTGAATGATAAAGAAAACTACAATTTAGGAAAATACATAATCTAGGAGGAGAGAGATAAAACCCCATGTAGAATATGATTCTCTAGTAAAGAAGATATCTTCTCCCCCAGGCTGTTTTCTATCTAAAGCCACATCTGGGCCATACTAACTCAGTTCTGTAGCAAAGGTCTGAGTTTATTCAAAGCTAATGAGATTTGTAACCTAGACTATTTTATGGTTCATGTAATGCTGCCTTTTAAGTGGGTCTATTTCATTAAAGATATTCTTTTCTAAGCTTCAGAGTCTGTTCCACTTTTGTGAATTCCCTTTATTTCCTTTCTGAGAGTGCTACAATTAACCATCTATCGAGATACAAAGCCAGCTGTAACTCATAATATGTATGCATATACATACAAACACAATTTACATGAGCTCTCATCTCATCCAGTTATCTTCAACAATTTCTCTAAAAAAAAATAATGAGACTGACCCAAGCGTGAGACCATAGCATCTGGAATGTGAAACATCTCGTTATGTGGACAGCAGAACTGATGAAGTCTGGTTCAGAGTCTAATTTTTTTCTTCTGGGTGGTTGCTTTGTAATCCAAGTAGTTCAGGACTGCAGTTAAAATTTTGCGAGTGCAAACACTGATCATGTTTCTCTCCTGTGTGCAATAGATGGTGTCTAATAAAGAGGATACTCAGACTACAGCCTCGATGGGAGCATACATAAAAGCTGCTGCTAGGGGCTCAGCCACTGAACCCTTGACTGTTGACAACTACCTACTTTGAGGACTGTCAGTTTACAGGAACTTACTGTCTTTGAGACTTCTTTCTCTCTGGGAAACGTTTCTCAAAATAGTTTCAAAAGTTACCAGGAGAAAAACAGATAGATGTAAGGCATAAACCTTGTTTCCTTAGCAAAAAAAAAAAGACCAAAAATATGTTGCATCTTAGACTTTTTCTAACTGGAATGAATAAACTAAAAGACCAATCAGAAAACTGCAATAAAACAGCATAGTATGTTAGAGTGTGCTTAGTTGCGAGAGTGAAGTCCGAATCCATTTGAAATTAAAAGAAGTTTAGATGTTGACTTTAGCACAGCTAGTGTTTGGCCCTGGATCTATATGCCAGAATATTCAGAGGATAGAACTGCACCAGCCTTTAGACACAGAATATCAGTGGGACCCACAATTCTAGATCATTCACGCTCTTCTGAAAAAATTTCACCTTTTAGAGACTCATCCCTGTTCTCAGTAAAATTGCTAAGAACATTGAGAATTTGTTTCCTTTTGGAGAAGAGGAGTGATGTCCAGATTATTTAAGCACTCACTGTTAACGCAAATGCAGGTTAGGTCATCAATACTGAGATACTATAAATGGATCACTCCCGCTGCTCATCAATAGTCATTATATGCTAAGGCTTAAATTTGAATCAAAGTTTCGCAGATGCTTTACCTTAATATTAAAAAGTCATCTCCTTGTAGAATTTGTTATACAATAGAACACTTGATATTATTTATTCTTAGAGTGATATTTACTGTTTCTATAAGCCAACTTCTAATTTCCATTTAGCATCTGCTAGATTTTTTTGTTGTTGTTGAATTGCTTAAATAAATACGAAAGGAAACAGGAGATTTGTTGCATGCTTCTTTTGTATGCTCGTATCTTTTGAATTTAGCTAGAACAGTACTTTTGTATTAATAACAAGCCCATTAGCAACAGACTGAAGTGGCTAGGATAGAGTCTTTTTGTCTTTATCAAGCATGGATGTCAGCTGAGACTGTACATAGTAGTTCAAATTGCATTCTCTAGTGTGGAGAGTGTCATAATTTTGACAAGCCTAAATATGCATGGCTTCCTGACAGAAATGAAAACTCCAAACACTGGCTTTCTCCAGCTGAGGAAAGGTGTTTACAGACAAGAAATTTAACACTAATAAAGCAGTTAAAGCTCTGATGGCATTTTTCTAACCCACTAATTCTTGATTTGCTACATGCTTTCGCATCCTCTCTCTTGAAAGACCTTCCTTAATTTGTTCTGAAATCTTTTACGCCCAATTTTAGCCCACAATAGCTCTTCAGACGCGGTTTAAGGCACACTGTCATTGTGTTTAAGGATCTTTCCTCTGTCACTGCCACACTATTAAGATTTTCTATTGATTCTCCAGCCTAGCTCAAAACCAGGCTCTGTATACCTCAGAGCAGTCTCCAAATTCAGGATGCTTATTCCTGAACAAACACAGGTTTTGGTTCTTGAACACCAATCCCTTATCTGCTAAGATATTAAAGGCTGGCAGAAAGCCTGTTTCATGGCTCTCTCAATACCACAGAAAAAGTGCCAGTCTTTTCTATTTGTGCTCTCTTCCCTTCAAAGTGCCTACATCATTCTAACTTAGAAATATTTTCAATCTTATTACTATCAATAAATAAATTGCTTTCAATAATAACCATTTAATTCAAATTTTGCTTAGGCTGCTTCTGAAAAATAAATTTCCAACAAATAAATGGATATTATTAGTTAGTTATTCCACTCTATTATTTGCTGTTATGACAATCTAAACACATAGTTATGCTAGTCCATACCCAAAAGGTCTCAGCAATGCCATGTAATTACTTAGTTAAGCTTCTAATTCATTCGTTGTTAGTTTTGTTCCTTTGAAATTTCCTCATTAAGTTATTGCAGGAAGCTGTGTTTACATAGCAAAAGAGAAAAATACAAGCTCTTTATTGCAGTCTTTTAATACCCCTTTTATCTTTAAACTAGCTAATTAGCATATTAATTAACTAGATATAGCATTCACAATCCTACAATTAACTGTGGGTACCACATTGCACTGATTCAGTGTAACGCCATTTGTACTTACATCATAATAATATCCTTGCTTAACTTTGCTCTGATATGTCAAGTATTTCAAAATTAAACCAACTAGCATTATAACATATATTACTAATGGTAAGTATCCAAGTGAACTTTTTTGTAATTTGTTAAAATTTCCAGTCCTAACAAATAAATACACAAGGCTTATTAATTACTTGAGAAATTAAACCCCATTGGCCCCACATATTAAAAGCTTATTCCTTTTCTATTTTTACCATAAAATCTTCTATTTGGCTTTTTCAGACCCAACTGCTTTTCTTGCCAACTTCCAAAATTCCAATAGAACTAAAACCTTTATACTCCAGTAACATCTCTGAGAAAAAAAACCACCTTGTAAACTAAATGAACAAAACCATTCCCTGCTCTGACTCAACCTCCTGCTGAGGGACATTTTGGGCATTACCAGAAGCTCACTGAGAGCACCCGCCACCACTGCCCATCTCTAGAAGCTTCTCTCCTGCTCGTGTTCTTAGTGCTATAGCTGGTATGGCTCTAACTACACCAAGAATCCTACCCAGACTGAAGTTCTTACCCTTCTAAACCATGTCAATGGAATGTGAAAGAAAGGTAGCGCTTTCCATAAGAACAAGAACCATGCGGATCTCCTGACTCAACAGCTGAAGGGAAAGAAAGCGTGTTCGAGCTTGCAGTGATTGAGGTTTGCAAATATTCTGCAGTTCACGCCTGAGATACTGAAAATCAACATACAGATATGGCTACATGAGAAGAGAGGAGAAAATACAGAAAACCTCACACTGTCTCCTGGCATTACACTGCCAAAGAATTGCCTCCGTCATGTTGTCCAATAGCAAATCCAAGGCCTGACTAGTAAAAAAAAAAAAAAAAGTCAATGCAGATACACAACATTTGTGGTCTATTATTCATGCCAGACTGCTCTTGACCTCCAGTGATTTTTGGAAAGTGCCCGCATAGTTGCTGCGTCATGGTAATCTTGCTGAGCTGGAGAAAGGACAACCGTTGTATGTCACGAAGCATAGTGACTATAATTCTGGTTAGTCTTTTCAGAAGCTGTGCAAAACAGAAGGGGAGAACAGCTATATCCTCATCCCAAACTGTGCCTTCCAAAATGGGCTCACCTGGGAAAGGACGCTCCATCTCAGGGTATTTCAGAACAAATTATCTCAGTAATAAATTCATAATGGAACAAATTCTGGTTCACAGGGAAATAAAAATATTTTGCCCTTGCAGGTTTAGTACACTACAGTTTGGTCCACAATGGTCAAAATATGTTAGCCAATAAATATCTGATGGCAATTTCAGTATAAGTGCCTGCATTCACCAAGTAAGATTCATCTACTGGAGCGATAATATTACACTTTCTGTAGCTAAGCATTTTACAATACAAAGAATTCATTTAAATGCAACATTCCAGTAATGCCCTCATAAAACTATCACAGCCGAGGTCTATGTTTTCAAGTGAATTGAAAGGGATGCAAATATTTATATAGTACAAGTCTGATAGCCTGAATACAAAATGCGTACCTAAACAGTTATTTACTGACTTCAGTAAGGATATTACAAGACCGAGAACTATATGGGTGACCGCGCAGGAGAGGCAGTGCTTCTACACTGCAGTTGTTCCTGACAGTTTCCAAAACATAAAAAGTGCCATTCCTACATGGCGTGATAAGCGTCAGCCCAGTCTGCAGTACTCTTTTCCTTCCCATGTCCTAGAACTCTCCTCAAGTTCTCTGGACTTGGGCACAAATCCAAAGCAATTTAAAAAATGAAAAGATAAATTACAGGCTGCCCTCTTATCATATTTCTATCTTTGCAATAGCCTATTGATATTAACAGGTCTTTATGAAGTCACATACACAAGACAACAGTATTTCAAGCTGGCTGTGGCCTTGTGGGAATGTACCTAATGTGCATTGTACTTTTTATGTGAGAAACCTTGCAGACCTGGACATTTTAGATTCAGTTTCATATAGACATTGATTTATTGGGTGATATACAGTGTGTATGCTTTGCATTTGTTTGAAATATCTCTGACAAGTAGATATTTTTGAATTAGCGATCTAAAGATTTTTTTGATGATATAATTATGAGCTGGAGGCTGAATTTTTAGAAGTGAATTTGGTGGTAGATTTGCAATTCAAAGAAGTTACTTAAATTAACAAAAATGCCCTAAAAGAACAGCTGTCTACCTGAGTGATCCAAGAAAATGAACGCTGAAAATAAACAGCTGCCCTGTAGAAGACTATGTGATAAAACTAATCACCCTTTGCATAATGTATTTATTTTCCCCTGTGCTTATTACAGACTTGGTGAACCTTCAAAGCCATAAATATTTAAATGTAACAGACATCCCAGGCACATGAGTTCAAATGAAAGTAGGATTTCAGTAGCCTGACTACAGCAAATCCAGGTCTCTTAAAGAAATAAGTTCTGATCATTATATAACACTCAAACTTTTTAAATTTGTTTGTTTTGTTATACCAACAAATCCTTTTTAAAAGGACCTTTCTAGTGAAATATGAATGTTCTCCAAACAATACAAGGCTCGGTGTCTGGACAAAGGCTACATTTCAACTAGTATTGTTACAATAACATACTATAGAGAGCAAAAGAACAGTACATATTTAAAGTTACTGGGATAAATATCCCGGGTTGCTATACTTTATCATAGATCCTCCAAAATCACGTCACTAAAGTTAACCAAGTAACGACAATATCCAGGAGCTGAGATGTCTCAGCTATATCTTTTTCACTTTCAAAAAGCTAGATGAAATCATAGATAGAAGCAGGGATGCCTGAAAGTAATTTCAGGGTTCGAACTAAGGGATTAGCTTTAGATGCAGGTATTTTCATAGCCATGAGGACTCTGCAGTCATGACCCAGATTAAGACAGCTCACAGAGTGCCTGTTGTGAAAAACTGCTGTGTGACAAATGAAATAGTGTTTGAAAACAAATCAATTTCCCCTCTTATCGTGTCCGTGCATGGAAGGAAGGTGGGATATCCTTTCCTTTGGGCCTTTTTTCCATTCCAGCAGTTGTCAGTGGCTTCTACCTTTGAAATAATCCCCAGACCATGCTGTCGTCTCCCCATTGCCTGAGCAGTGAACTCTACTGAGATAGTCCAAAAGCAACGCCAACAAGTTCAGCTATGGCAATGGCACAAGAGGTAAGATCCAAAGCAAAGGTAAGCCGAGTATCCATCGCTTGCCTTGCTCTATGGGCATTAAGTATAGCTTTATCTGATTTATGAGGAAAACCGTGGTGTCCTGAAAGCCTCTTTCAGAGAGCATGATTTAGGATGCTGCCACCAGCACTGAAGCAACCAGAAAGCTGTGACAGCTGCAGATACGGTCTCTGCACTGAAGTGCCATGGATGTACCCTTTATAGTTTCAACCATCCCAACAGTCCCTACTGTATGCAGGGCTTTCTCCTAAGAGCTTTCCAGCTTCCAGGCCTCCCAGGTCCTGTCGGCCCTGCTGCCATGCTGCGCAATCTGAAAAATGAGCAATTTTGGTTTGTTGTTCACAAGAATGGAACAAGCTCTTCTCTCTCCAGGAGCTCAGTCTCACTCAGCAGTAAAGACGAGGGAAACAGGCCTGATGCTCAGACATACCCTCCGAAGTGTAATGCACAGTCCCTACAGAGTCAACTGAACAATTGTGTCATTTGTCACGCTTAGCATTTTATTTGTATCCGTACATAGGTCTATCAGAACCGCTCACAAACAGCTGCAGGATTCACTGGGCAGAAAGGCCGTGATAAGCAAATATATAACATTTACTGTACTCGAATTACTAAACTGGACAGCTTCAGTTTATACTGATTGGTTAAGGTGAAGATCTACCCATTATCAAACCAGTCCATTGCCTCTTTCAAATCCACCCATTAAAAAACTGTTGTCGCTGTCGCTTGCCCAGATGAGCAGAGGGAAGAAGATGCAAGGAGCAGTCTGCCACGAGGGTATACTTTTAGACCAAACCCTATAAAAAGCAAGGAAAGTAAGTAGAGATATTTCAGTCGGCAGAGGTGGCAGCCTGGAAAGGAGAGCGCAAAACGTACTTTACAACAGCATTGCTCTTCAGGGCTCTAACAGACATTTGTCTTCTTGAGGCATGTATTCTTCCCTTTACCCCTTCAAAAGCATGCTGAGAAGATCCAGTTCCCCACAAAGTCAAGAGAAATCTTTCCACTTATTTTAATGAGAGCTGGAGATTGCTGTGTGGGCCCTCAAAGAGGCCAGCATTTCTTTCCTTTTTTTTTTTTTTTTTTTCTTTAATTAAAAAATGGCCTTATACAGACTGTCTAGAAGGACGTACAGAAGATTAACAACAATATTCTGAACTAGCTTAACCCAAAAAGAATATATTTATTCTAAAAGGTCTCAACACACTCTGATGTACTACGTTATGAATATTCAGTACAGCCTCCCCCAGTAGCCGTTCTTTGCAAGACTATTTTTACTAAAAGCCATTTTGATGTGACATATAGAAAAGATAAGACACAAAATAGGATTCACTGGAAATACTTTCTAATGAAATTTTTATACTATGTAAGCTAGCCTGCCTGCACTCCTTTGGCTTATCCTCCATTTGCTGCTACGGCACATTCTACTGTACAGGATGTTAAAAGAAGGACCTATATGGTCATTCTTGAGCCTATGTGTATGAATATGCTATTACAAACAGGAGATGACCCAGGAATTTCTCAAGAGTAAAACACTTAAATTGCAGACCCTCACTGTGCCATCAAATTTGTTACACATTCTTTAAAATTAATAACAAAAATAGATCTTAAGAGACCATTAATAAACAAGCACAAGAGAAAGAAATTTTAAATAGCTCATGTTAACTGTGTTTATCTCAGTGTGAAGCCATGTCAAAAAGCCTGCAGCAAATGTATTTTGTTAAAAGTACCACTTGCACAGCAGGCGTTAAACATTAGAAAGCAAGCTTGTCATTAGTGGGCTACAACTAAAAAGGCTACTAAAACTCAGCTAAATTATTAACATGGTATCTTAAAAATGTGAGATGGAAAATTAAACTCTTTTTACACAGTACATGATTTTAATGCTACTTTTTCATCATGTTATTCTGTTAGTAGTGTCCCAGCTTATATAATCTTAGGGAGAACCAGAGGGAAGCCACGTGCCAACCTTAGTTTGCATTCTTCAGTGTGGGAAATCTCCACTGCTCTCCCCCTCTATTTCTGCAGCTCCCATACATATACATATCCAAACAGAGTTGATAATTTTGCTTATTTTCTCAGGTTATTTATATAGTTAATGAAATATAAAAGATGAGATTTTTTTATTTAAACTCATTGTGGTGTTTGGGATCCCTAGTATTTCTGCAGATGCAGTTTCAGGCTGCATCTAAGCCAGTTTAATACTCAGCTGACACTAAAAGGGTCAATTCTGCTGTTCCTTGCCAATTCAAGTCTGACTGAGAGTTGAGTCAGTTGGCTTATGAGATGAAACATTGTGTTCTTTCAGGGTTATTTTTCCATTGGATCAGCCACGCTACCACTACAGAAAAAAGGGAAGTGCAAGGAACACCAAGGTGCAAAGTAGGAAGCAGGTGGCGATTTTAGGCAGTAATATGCCATTGAATTAGTTTCCTTTAACATGGTTTGAAATCACCAAATCCGCTGTTTTAGAGAGAAGGGCTGGAATCCGGAAAACACCAGTATCATGTCTACTACTAAGCGCATGCATGGAATATCTCAACAGAGGAAATGAGCTACCTGTTGTATAGTCTATTTAAAGTTTTGCTTACTTTTGTAACTCTCCACCATGAACAGGCAATATATAGCCACAAGGCAACATTTTTTTCATTGGTCTTTGAAATCTGACAGATAATAAGAAAGAGGAGAAATATAAGTGATCCCTTAGCAACACAGCTATGATAAGAAATTGTGTTGCTTTAAAATGTGATCAGGCTCTCACCTCAGCAGGCTATACTCTCAACCACCAGCTGCATGGGTCAGTGCACACATTCATCTACCATGCTGAGAAAAGAACTTCTGGGGGTTTGAAGCTGGCTTTGTTTATTTTATTTTTTACTCACAGAAGTTTACTCTCATTCTACAGATTGCTTTTAGTCACAAAACCATTCTGAAAAGACAATAGAAGCCCAAACACACAACCCTACCCAATTCCTATAGCTGAAAAGAAGGTACCAAAGGTTATGTGCTCAGATACCATCAAGGCTTACAAAGCAAAAAGCTTTACTAAATAAATATTTAATTCAGAAATGTTACAGCTGTAACACACATTTGGTATTAGCTCCAAGTCCTTCTTGTAAAGTAGTTTGTTTCTAACTTCAGAGAGGATGGGATGAGATGAAATGAAATAACATGAGGAAACTCATATTTGTGAGAGCGGAGTAGAAAATGCCTTGGTATCAAACATGAAAAGCTCATTTACTTTCAGCTTGCTTGGGAAACAATGAGAGAGGGAGAGTAACTAATATTGATGCATGCCTTCGCTGTTGCCTGAAATCAAATGGGCTGTTCAGCATGTCTCGGATGAAAGTGCGTTGACAGCCCAGCGTGATTTTCTGCTGGTGGTCCATAAGACTAAATCTGATACCAATGAAATGCTCTGGGAGTCCAACAATCCTTCCTCAAGCTAAAGGTCATCCACTTAGTACAGGTGTCTGGAGGCGCAAAGGAATGTGCTCCTTCCCAAACTTCAGCATCTTACAGAATGAAAAGTTGCTCAGGCTGTTGTTTAAACAGCGATAGAAGGCACTCTATACGTCAGTCATTCAAGCTTTGATGAAAAATGTAGGAGGCTTCTAAATGTAAGCCAAAATTATCCTATACACTTGAGCTTTTTCTAAATAAGCCTAAGGGGGAAAAAAAAAAAAAGTCTGAAAATACCATACTCTTCCAGTGCCTGTTTCAGGCAGCCTGTCACCTTGGCCCACAATGGATGCTCAGACAAGGACAACATACATGCACCACCACAAGCCAGGTAATAGCCCCCTTGCAGCCCTCTCTCTGCTAAATGAAGCTTAAGGTCTTTCATATTACTTATAAAATCTTAATGTCCAGGTTCCTGCCTATTTGAGGAATCACATTCTCCACAAAATATGGTATTAAGGAAAGTATTCAAGCCTGAAAGCCCTTTCAGTTTAAGAGACTAATGTCAAGATATTATCCATCATACAACTCCAGATCACAATGTGTTCCTTCTCTCTACTTCAGTAAAAAAAATACAAGTTTCTGGTGATATAAGACAACACTGATTTCCTCAGAAAATGGAGAATGATGACCAGCTACATCCAGCTACAAGGATGGACAGGAGCTAGAAAAGCCAACAGAAAGAATAGAATTGAACTGCAGGAAATTGTGTTATTTGATATTGCCCTGGAAGCTTTGACAGAGCCCAAATTTGCACTGGGTTGACTACTTCTGCAGCAGTGACATGGGGGTGGCTCTGGGGAAGACCTACCAGGCAGGTTACTCCACGGCCAAGGAACCATGTGTCCAGGCTCCTCTGGAAGTCTACATAGTCAAACTAAAAGATTTGGAATTAAACAAATAGCATCTTCTATCTATCTCTAGCCAGCAAATCTTTTTGCTTTGATTGCTTAGGTTGAATTTCGTATTTTTAATCATTGAACAAGATTTCCCCCTCCCCGCCCCCCAATAACTTAAATTCTTTGGGAGGGTGTACTTAGATTTTTTTTTTTTTTTTTTTTACTTTAAGAAAAAAACCCAAACAAATCCAAACAAATGTCTTAAATTAAAATGAGGGAGAGGCAGCAGACTGCACAAAACTGTATGACAGAATTGCAGAATAAAGGAGACAGAGGCAAGTTTTCTTTGCTTCGCTCTTTCTCACAGCTTAACTAACTCCTAACATTAGTTACCATTCAAAGGCTTCTCCTACTTTCACAGTCTAATCAGCCATACTGAGAGCTACTAAGTAACACTAGTTCTGGTTCTTCTATCCCCA
This sequence comes from Aviceda cuculoides, assembly GCA_035590195.1. Classification (NCBI taxonomy): domain Eukaryota; kingdom Metazoa; phylum Chordata; class Aves; order Accipitriformes; family Accipitridae; genus Aviceda; species Aviceda cuculoides. The sequence continues at coordinate 5,880,123 of JAVJGG010000039.1, read as the reverse complement.
TTTTATAAAAAAAAAAAACAAAACCCAACCAAACAAAAAAAACCACCAAAAAACCCCAACCAAATAAAAAAAATTGTCATATTCATCTGTCACTCTGCTGTCCCGCTGCCCCTCGTGTTATATATGAATATCAGTATTTTCAACTACAATAAACTCTTTAAGTACTTCAGTTTTTCAGCCTTCTTGAGCAGCTTTATCAATCGCTGACTTTTATAGGGAGAATCCCAAATGTTGATATAAATGTTATAAGGTTGATAGATTAAGCCAAGAATAAATAAAACTAGTACATTATTGCAGCAAGGATGCAGTCGATGTTGTGTGAAATGAGGTGGTCTCTCTATTCTGAATTGAGTTAGGAGACTGAGGACCATGCAGCCATCATTCTGAGCACAGTCAAGGCCCACTTAACATCAATATTTAGAAATACATAAATAAATCCCAATAAGACCAAGACTTTACTGAAGAGACAGGTTAATTGCCTGTTTATTGGGTATTTAGGGTCTATGCTTCTATCTTTAGAATGATTTGCAGAAGTACTTCAGTGAAAACTGAACAATATTTTCATCAATGTTATGTCAAAAAAGTACATATCATACTAAGGCTGAAGACATTTAAGACATTTCTGTCCCACTTTTGAGTTCTTTGAAGCTTAAATTTAATGAAAGTGTGACTACAGACTATTCAACATTGATGGCAACCTCATCAGTGTTTACCTCTGTTATGGTTACTACAGTAGCCCTTATCACAACAGCACCAGTAGAGAACTGTGGGTTCTTTGATAGTTGACAAATGACCACATCTCATAGACGTGAGAAGAGATGAAATTTCATGATAGAGATTCAGCAGTCAATTTATTCTCACTTCATGAAGTCCAGTTTTCTTTCTTATTGTGCTAAATAAATGGCTTGTATTACAACGCTTTATGCCACCTCGCAGTGTCAGACGGACTCCCTGTGCTTGTGAGGGAACTGGTTGCAACGGGAGAATTAATGGTCCTTCAATTAATGGTTAAGCACAAAGAAGAAAATCACTACAGGCATTAGCTCTTTAAATAAAGACATTCTTTTGCACTGATCAGCTTCTTTTTCATTTTATTCATGATTAATAGGGAGGTAGGGACTTTGTCACATCTGTCAAACAGTGAGGTTCTGACCTACTTTGCTGCTATAATAAAGACAATATTCCACCTACAGAGCACTGCAATAAAAAACATTCCTTTTGCCACAAATTTTTGGAGGCAACAGTGACAGTCTTAAGTGAAAGAAAATATTTTTTGGTGCAGAAATGGATGGATATTTAAAAAAAATCTCAACTTTGAGAAAATATCCCAAAGAGACATCATGAAAGCTAGAATAAATCATGATCTACCATAACTTTCTCAAATACTTATTTGCCTAAAACAGGTAGAAAAATCTAAAGCTAGACAGATGCATTGACATTTTTCTTGACAGATTCACAACCTTATGGTTCCCCAAACTTTAATGTTCAATAACATTTCATTAGTACATTCCAGTGTATTTATTACTATGTATTACTAATACAGATATGTGCCTAGGAGATGTACAGTTTGTAATTATTTTTCCTTTCAAAACATAATAGCTTCACACTGGGCTTGTTGCAGCTACAATATTTCATCTCTGAATACTCCTTCAAACATTCTGAGGCTGTGACAGAAATTTGTATTTGAACAGAAAAGCTGTCAAGAAGGTGCTGTGGTGCTATCCATCACATTTTTAATCCTGACCATACTTAGATGTTAGTGAAGCTATCTGTCCAGGACACTAAACAAAGACTGAAATTATGCCTTCTGTTCTTAGACATCAAAGCTACAAAGCTAGACTGAATTCAATAGGCCTGTATTACACTCTATTAATTTCCTATTAGTTCTCAGCTATGCAAAATCCAGCCACGGTGTCACTGTGGTTTAGACATGCAACCTTGATTTCAGCATCAAAAAAATGGAGCCTGTCATTTCTCATAATTTTACAGAAGATTCTACAAATGTAAATCCTTTTTCATCCTGTCATCCTTTTATGACTTTAATGAGTTTGCTCACTAACAGTGCAGAATCTTAATTTCACATTCAGAAATATTAACAGTTACTATAACTTTAAGCATCTGAAGTAGCTGCTCAATTAAAGCATAATTTATACATTTATACTTAGTTTTACAAAAAGCAATGACATTTAAAGTTTCAATTTTCTTTCTTTTTCCTTTCCTCACATTTACGTTTTATATTCCCAAAGAAAAAAAGTTGCAGTTAAAAACTGAACTAAAGATTTTAAACCAAAATCTTTAATCAGGAGCACATTATGTAGTATAATATGATTCCTTAGCAGTTAAAATCTAACATTTGTAAAAACAAATGGCACGCACTTGACAGGCAAATTACACATGGATTACCATTTGTTAAAATTTCATCACAGAAAATAGTTTAACTGTTGTGGATATGAGCCAAGATCAGCCTGACAAGTACTTTACATGAAAGATTAGCATATTCTCTTCCAGAGGTTTATGCTTAATTTAGATGCATCGACTTTTTGCCACCATTGCTGACCTTTATGTCTAATCAAAGTCCCTTTGAATCCAAATCCCCAACCTTTTATCTCTCCTGACAGCTTTTAATTTGAAGGCTTGTAATAAAGTCTATTAAAATTCAAAATGTATCAGTGTTTAAAGCTTGGTTCACTTTGCTGGATTTTCAGATATGAAACTTCAAAATGGGCTGATTACAGAGACTCCAAACTTTTCATTTTAAGCTTTACACCGGGGCTAAAAAAAGCCCTTCAGAGGAGGAAGCCGATCTAGATTTTTAGTTATAATGCTCAAAGATTACATATGTGGCATAACTATAAAAAAATGAATATCTGCAAGTAGCATTGTACATAGATATTGGGTAAGTTAGGACTGCAGCTGCTTCTGTGGTAAGTCCTGCAACCGTGGTTATATCTATACTGCCATTTCATCCAAGGCAGCCAGAATTTCCATACGAGATGGCATGAATTCAGGGCAATGGCCTCCAAACAAATAGCCAGCGCTGCCGCATCCAGCCCTGTTACGCAGGCGGTTGACCAAGGTGCCACAAGCCACCGCGTGGCGTGCAGCCTGCCAGGCTACATGATGCCAATGCCAAGCAGCACGTCCACAGCTAAATCTCCCCTGAAGGAAAACAAGGCCTGTTCCTGTGGGTCACCTGTAACCGCCAGTTCACAGAAGAATAAGGCAATCATCTTTTCCATCTTAATTAAGGTAATTACTTTAAAAAATAGTAAAGTAATAGGGAGCAAAATGTTACAAAGTTGCCGAGACTTGTGGTTTGAAGGCCTTTTTTCTTTTTAAAAATCTCTTCCTGTTCATGTATGCTGTTTCCTCAACTGGAATTTTTCTATTCTCTCACAGCGGCATGTATAAATCCAAATATTATATATGTGATTATCACACATAATCCTACTGTTTCTTCAGGCAGGTACTATCATCAGAAAAGGAGGTGTAGATACGAAAAGGGGATTAAAAAGCAGCCTAAAATAAGTTGTTACAAATTCCTTTAAAGAATACATACATATCTGAAGTATAAAATGAAATGTGAACACAGGTGAGATTTCTTATCTCTTCATGGGTATCATTTATAGAATTATGTAAACAAAACAAAACAAAACCCTGAGTATTGCTGTCCCTGTAAAGAGCCCAGGTTAGTCCACAAGGGCTCAGAGATCCTTCCATACAGATCTCATGGCAAGATAAAGACTTGATTTCAAGTTCAGAGGAAAAAAAAAAAAAAAAATCTAGCTTTTGGGGTGAATCGAGTTTAAGCCAGTTGGCAGCCAGTCACCGGTGGTGTTCCCCAGGGCTCAGTATTGGGGCCAGTTCTGTTTAATATCTTTATCCATGATCTGGATGAGGGGATTGAGTGCACCCTCAGTGAGTGTCCAGGCAACACCAAGTTGGGTGGGAGTGTTGATCTGCTTGAGGGTCAGAAGGCTCTACAGAGGGATCTGGACAGGCTGGGTCAA
>JAVJGG010000039.1:5845182-5875761 GCA_035590195.1 Aviceda cuculoides | reverse complement strand
GTCCAGAGAAGGGCAACCAAGTTGGTGAGGGGCCTGGAGCACAAGTCTGATGAGGAGCGGCTGAGGGAACTGGGGCTGTTTAGTCTGGAGAAAAGGAGGCTGAAGGGAGACGTTCTCGCTCTCTACAACTACCTGAAAGGAGGGTGTAGTGAGGTGGGTGTTAGTCTCTTCTATCAAGTAACTAGTGATAGGGTGAGAGGAAATGGCCTCAAGTTGCACCAGGGGAGGTTTGGATTGGATATTAGGAAAAATGTCTTCACTGAAAGGGTTGTCAAGCATTGGAACAGGCTGCCCAGGGAAGTGGTTGAGTCACCATCCCTGGAGGTGTTTAAAAGACGTGTAGATGTGGCGCTTAGGGACATGGTTTAGTGGTGGACTTGGTAGCTTTAGGTTAACAGTTGGACTCTATGATCTGAAAGGTCTTTTCCAACCTAAAAGATTCTATGATTCTATTCTTTTTAATATACACTATTTGAAACTCTTGAATTTGTTACAGCACTGTAGTTCTAAATACAATATTCCTTAACTGCCACACAGCAAAACTGCATTTAAACCATGGCTTTCTCAATGATACTGTAGTTTAATCCTTTACAGCTGTTTTTAGTCTATTACAAAAAGGCAAAACTTCTCACATCTAATTAACTTATTCTTTAATTGCAGCCCAGCAAATTATGCATCACCCTGATCTCATGCAAGTGAAATGCTATATGACACAAGGAACTTTGGAAACATAAAATCTGGGATACCAGTTCCAAGGATGCATTGGAGACCCCATAAAGGTTATTTGCAAAATTAGCCTAGATAAATATGCAAAAGAGGAATGCCTGCACTCATTTCTTAGTACTGAAATCACTGGGAAGTTGCAGGTGCAAGTGTAGCTAGGCTGCAGCAACGGACATTTGTCGTTCTTTTGTTTCCTCTTGTTGTTCATTTCACACATTCCTCTCTATGACTTCCTCCTTTCCAGAGGCTGATAACTAAAATAAGTTGAGCATCTTCCATTGCTTCAGCTGCTTTTAAAATACCATCAGAAGCTTTCCAAACAGTGCCTCCAGACAGATGTCCCTCACGTCCCAATGCCATTTTCTGGCACTCTAGTGGAGCATTTTGCAAACGTACTCAATGTCAGCCCAAGTTCAGAACCGGCTGAGCTGTTTCTTCCTGAAACAGCTGTTGTATCATCCATAGAATTTAACATGTACAAATTGGTTTATAACTTAGATACTTATTTCTTGAAAGTACCTTTGTTTTGGCCTCATTAAAGACTTATTTATACCCACAGTGAATGTGTGATTAACGAAGAACGTATGCACTTTACCCTACAACCTTGACCAATGACATGAAAGTGAGAATTTCTCTGATCTTGAAACAAGCTTTAGAGTTTCTCTTGCTCTAGAGTTTTGTTAAATAGTTCGTATTTTAAATAATTTTCCCCTGCATTCCTCTCTCTTTTTTAATAGAAATATTAAAACATTCTTTTCTTTTTCCTGTTAACAGTTGTGCTTAGTCTTGATAGACAGGAGGCTTCTTATATTTCAGCCTTTGACTGAGTTAAGTATTTTATTTTAAAGCAGGTAAATATTTAAATATCATTTTACCTACAGATAAATAAGCAAATAAATAAAAGCTGAAGTTCAAATTTCAAAGAATCGTCCCTATAAAAAAAAATGAAAAAAATTATCAGCACATATGATTACCCTAGCCAAAGAAAAGAGCTTAATGATAAACAATGCACATAAAGGCTTAGAGTCTGTAGTGACAGAAAATCTCTCAAATCTAACAGTAGTTTAAATATCTGCAGAGATGTGGAATTCCTCAGATATTTACACCACCACCCCCCAACCAACAAAACAACAAACAAAAAACCCCACAACAACAACAAACCCAAACAAGAGCATCCAAACCAATTCTGCAGCTTTGAACAAAGGCAGCTCTGGAGAAAGACTTTGCAAGAGTTTAAGATGTTCTAAACACCAACATAAGCTAAATATCTATGGCTGCCAAACACTGGGTTTTAGAAATTACTAGTTGATCTATTTGACCTGAATTTCCTGGGTTATTTGCAAGCATTTATGCAAAACTCTTACTGCATTCTGTAGAAAGAAAGAAGAAAAATGGGACAAGATGATGAGACAAGTTGGACATCATCATCATTTTAGGAATACCCCATTCCTCTGACACATTTCCCTGCTGTTTTGTCACTGGGTTTTTGTCAATGTTTGTGCATTAACATTACTAAGAAAGCCCTACTGCTGGTTCTTACTGTGATTTTAAATCAGCTTGTATAATATCTGTTTACATAGACAATATGTGCAAAAAATTGCTGCCTGATTTGCCAAATGGTCTTCTATTAGCGAGCTCTTCCTGTGTGGAGGAAAAGGAGCACCTCCAGCCTGTGCTGCCTCAGACGGGAGGTGAGGTTAAGTGCTAAAGTAGTTTTTCTTTCTGTTTTCTTTCCTTTGCCTGTCTTTTGTATGCATTTGTCACTTGATTTAGGAGACAGTTTATTTTCCAAAGTTAGAAGGCACATGAGTGCTCATTAAATCTAATTACACAGATCCAAGTTCAACCCTATAAAGAAAAAAGTGACCAGTATTGTCTGCTGGTTTCCTACACTGGAAGAAAAAACAACCAACCAACCACCAACCACAACAACCCCCCCCCAAAAAAAACCCCAAACCCCCAATTTTTATCAAACGTGCTAAATGTTTTCAAGAATAAACTTGAGACCTTTCAGGCCAGAAGGGTGATGTTTCAGAAAACAACACATTCTAAGCACAATCTTTAAAATATAAAGTCTTTGGAGACCTCAGCTCCAGTTGTTTGCACAGACAGACTGAATTTGCTTCTAGGCACCCATGTTAAAATTTCTTCTTTTCGCTGTTCTCTGCACGGAAAAGAAAAAAAAAAAAAAGGCTGACTTGCATACACTGCTCAGCCCTTGCTTTGAAGACAATTGGAAGAATTCCTTTCAGTTTTTTTAATGTTCTTTGTATGGTTGTATGCAATTGCTAATCAAGGGATAAAAACAGCCCCGGTAGAAGAAACAGCTATATTATTCCCATTTTATGGATGAGGCACAATAAGGATCAGTTAAACAAAAAGTCTGTTCATTTTAGATGCAGAATTAGAAAATGTAGGACCTCATTGTTTACATAATAGTAGTTTCTGTTACAGCACTTTATATTTTCAAAGCACAGCTCCCAGTGCACTACAACGTGTCAGTGCTCAGTATTTCTGTAAATCAGACACTGATTATTAAGTTAGACAGCAACAAAATGAAAAACAGACAGTTGGTGACTATCTGCGAATCCCTTTTCTCCTTGTGTGACATAAGAGCTTTGTGGCAGAGGCCAGGACATAACCAGCTCTCTAGCAGAGCATTCAGTTGCCTTACATGAGACTTTCTTTTCCTCACAGTCCTCTGCATTGTTCCCTTAAAATTCTCCATCTTCTGTAACCAGTTTGGGGGTAATATGAAGAAAATACACCTGTGTGATACAACCTGTTCCAAAGTAAACTTATCACATCTATTCAGGCAGCTTTACAAATATAGATGTTAACCATCCTGACTATGATTCCCATCAGAGTACCCACACCCTGCTTCTGATGGAAAAAGGAAGAGATCTCATACAAATTATTGTCATTGTTTTGATATGGAAGGTAGTTCAGTTCTCTAAAGGATGCCAGAAATAACAAGTTCATAAATGTATATGAAGTGAATCTTATGATTCTGAGTGTACCACCACAAATTTCAAACATGCTTCAGAATAAAACTTAAAGATCTGCAATATGCCACGAGTCTAAGCAAAAATGACATCTCTATAATTATCCATACTTTAGGGAGATATTATCATTTTAGCTAATTAAGTCAAAATGTCAGTGAAGACAAAGGAAATTGAACTTTTTTATGCAATATTTCCAGAATCTCAGGAGATAATTTCAAAAACTCAGATGCAATATCCAGTGGAATATTCAGCACGGCTAAGGTCAGAACATTTAATATTCAAAGTAGACAGATAATTTTCCAAAAAAGCTGGTTTATGTAAAAGACTAATCAAAATATTAATTTCCTGTTTGTAACTTAACTTGAGCCCACAACAATTAAACTACAAAGCCATAAAATATGTCTAATGGTTAAGCAGCAATAAAATACTTAATGAGTCAAATGATACTTTCTAATGCCACTGCTCCCGATTTGCATTATGGGGGAAAAAAACCTGCAAACCCAGACCAAACAAAAAAACCTAACTACAACTTGGATGCAATTCCCAGTTGAAATACTGCTTCTCTGCCAGGAGAAAAAGCTGTATATTTGTCTTTTACAGTCAGCTGGGTATTCAGTAAGAAGACAGAGATATACAACACTGCTCCCTTGTCTTTCTGGGTGGGAGCTAGAGATAGGGAGTACGGGCTATACTGAAAATCAGCTGGGGCAAACATTAGAAAATTATTCTTTGAATCTCATGTCTGTAGAACCTAGATGTGAGGCTGGGCCTAGTCATTCTAAACCAGCATACAGAAGTGCAAACTACTTGATTCCCCAAAGCCATGTCTCACTAACAGTGGTAGATCTACCTATGGAGAATACCTATATACCTGGGGAAGGTTTTCCAGGAGCAGTGCACTTGAAATCATGTTTCCTAGTTGTGAGCATTCAGAAAACATGAAAGTAGTACCAGAGCAAGGAGTGAACTTTTTCTACTCTCAGCTTAGCTCTCCATAATAAAAGGTTTAGAAGGCACGTAAAACCAGTCTCTATCTGCCACTCTTTAATTAACAGCAAAAAGCATACAAAAAACCCCTTAGAACATACATGCATGAGGCACAATATACGATATCTGAGACACTATTTAAATAATGAAGCAAAACCTGATGAGATTTTCCATAAATTGTAAGAGATATCTTTTGTCAGTATTGGAGACTATTTTAAAGAAAAGAGCTTTTCAGCTTTTCATTACTGGTTTGCGGCTTTGCCAACTCAAGAGCCTGCACCATCTCATTTTTAAAATAGGACCTGGAATGACCACTGGGAGTAAGGTCTGCTAAAAGAGCTAATTGTCTAATTATCTACAGAAGGCTTTCAGGAGACCAAAAAACATAATAGTACTATGTATTAAAATATCTCATTTTATTATCTCTAGTCCGCAGGTTTTTAAGTGGGGAATGCTGTCACAAGTAACACAAGGACCTGGAGAAATGACGTGAAATTCTAAAAACCTTTGAAGTTTGAATTTCCAGAATAATCAAATCCCCCTGGAAACTGAAATCAAGTTATTGGTTTGGCCTTCTTAAGCAAACCCTTTGTACAGGTCTTGAAAAGCAGCTTTTACTTTCACCACATGAAAAAACCCAACAGCTGATTATCTACCTAAGAGATCCCTTATGTTCCTGATTGTGGCAACTCTGTGCCACAGGGCAGGGATGGATTAGTTCAGCATGAGCTAATTCCACAGTCATAATGGCTAAAGAGCACACTACTGAGACACCCATGGGAATTTACTGGTTCAGGTTGGTCCAGGCTAAGAGGTTACGGGCTTGTATTTCATTACAACAGACAGTTATGCCAGAGGATATCTTATAGAGAATTTGTGTTGATGGTTTTCCCAAGCTGATCATGACGAAGAGGTCAAATTATTCTCCTTCAACATTTACACTACATTTTTCACCATCTGATTTTGGCTCACATACAAATATGAGGCTATTCTTTAGTGCAACCTCCAGGAGCAAGAAAAGCTCTCTGTTCCTTTTGCACGACTCTGGAAATGAGAAAGAAAGTTTTCTCAGAGGATGTAGGTCATAACTATGTCCCCTACCATCTGGTCCTTGAAACCCAGTAAAAGAGGTTGAATATATTGCATTCCAGCAATCTCTGTTGACAGACAGTCCCTCAAGGATTGTAACTAACTGGTGAAATTTAGAACAACCTCCAAACTTCTCTAAGCACCACTAGAGCTACAGAATTCTTATATTGTCTGGCTCAGTAGGAAACTATAACCATCTCCTTCATCTGCTTCCCCTTTTACTGCAGCTAATCTGTTTGTATTTGCATTCAGAAACCATTCATACCTGAAACTCGCCTGTTTTTTCATGTAATCCTCTTAATCAGAGACAGAGCATTTATATATTTAATTCTAGACAACATTTGATGGTGGTTAATACTTTAATTAGCTATTTACACATGGTAAAAATTACAGAAGTAATTAAGGATATTCAGATTAATTAAAAGCATTAGGCAGTATTAAATGTGAGAGAACAGAATTTAATTAAATCTTTCAAGTATTTTTTATAAGCTCTTCTGTTGAGAAATAAACTATAGTAACACAATTATATCTGAATCAGATAGCTTTGCACTATCATCACCATAATGTTTAAAAAAAAACCCAAAACCAATCAAAAGCAATGCGTGAACTTACTCTTTACTGTTTGTTAAAAATTCCACCCATACAGATTACCTTTCTTTTCCCTCCATCTATTTGTTTTACCAGTACTGATACAGAATAACTGGTAGTAAACTGAAGTGATTGAAATGCTGTTTTAGTCTCACTGTAGCTTATTTATACTCTTCTAAAACATTTGAGAGAAGTACTTTTTAGCCTGTCTGAGAAATACTGTTCAAACAAAGGTCCCTCCATTATCTACTTAAAACTAAGCACAATCCAGAGCACTGTAGATACCCTGTGGATTCCAGCATCACTGTTCACACACTCTTTAGGCAAATCATGCCATCATGAATATGTTACCGTGTCTATGGGGCCCAAGCATTCCACACATATTTGTGGATGGCATCATACTGAGATGCACCGTGCAGCAATCACATTTTGCCAGCTGCTGGCTGGGGAATCTGTAGCATGGTGCTTTGCTGCCCAGCACAGACCTGTCAAAGCTGCCAGCCTTCCCCTACACTGAATCATCACTTGTGGGCTGAAAAAAAAATAATTAAAAAAAAAAAAAAATCACATGAAGCACATGAAAACACTGAGTTGAAATACCAGGCTTCTGATTCTCTACAGATACAGACTGTGTCCCAAAGCATGAAACCTGCTTAGTAACAGTGGACTGAAATATCTGGATAACCAGGAGGAAGAAGTGACAGGCTAAGACTTGGATCCTGGAATAAGAAAAGCAAAAGGCTTGCAGATACCAGAAAACCTAGTACCATGGTTGGTGAATGTCACCTCCACCAACCTAATTCCCCTGCAGTTTCCTTGGTTAAATTACCAGGAATAAGATAGTCTATAATATTATAAAACAAGTATCACAAGGTCATTTAGGCCAAGCAGTTTAGGATGTTGGAGCATACAGAGAAGCAAATGGTGCATCTGCTTACATTCAGACTATTGATGTGTGCTATGAAATCATATAGCTCTTTCAAAATATCACGATGAAAGCTAAAAAACTTTTAAAGTCAGTATTCCTGTTATCTTACTCAGGCTTGCGTATGTACATTTAAGTTCTTTTACTCACAAATGAATCATCCACATGAAGCCAGCGTTGTTTGTTCCATTCCCATATGTTCCAGAATACTATTTTGTCCTACTTTTGTGTGTATACAAAATTAGAATTGTAAGTCGCATCAATTTTAATCTTTAAATTGGTTTTATTTACAACCTCTAAAGTTCCTTGATTATTTCTAGTAACATTTGCATCAATGTTTGCTTAAATTATTCATGACATTTCAGTTATATCATTGGGTGCTTCAAAGTAAAACTCAAAGTAACTTTTCTTTCCTGAGAACAAAGATATACTTTCCTTGCTCTCAAGCAGAAATTCATAGGAAGATGAAAGAAATGCCAAGAATTGTTAATAAACAAATTTGTGGACTAAATTATAAACAGAAATATGAAAACATTCCCAGTAGAAATAGAAAACTATCTCTAAAAGTGCCTCCAAACACCAATTAAGTCTACCCAATTAGGATAATATTTGATTTATCTAGGTCAGGACGCAAGAAATTTTTTGCTGCCTAAGTAGCACGTGAACTATACGTCCTCCCCGTGTGGGACATGCGACTAGAGAAACTTGTAGTGCCATGAGCCAGACCCCGCGGAGGAAGGAGCCCCGTGGAGCCCCACCGCGTGCTGCAGAGTCGCTGGCGATGCCAGGCGAGCCGGTCCCCAGCACACAAAGGGATGCTGCTTTGGGCTGCGGCGCTGCCCTCGTCTGCTCCAGCCTTGGGGCTCAGGCCTGAGGGGTCTGGGGGGGTCAACGAAGCAGCAGATAGGGCAAATGCAGGGACTGCGACCTCTTTCATGTCCCTGCTGTCTTCGTCCCCCGCTCCCCTCCGACAGATACACTTTTCTTTCAATATATGTAGAGCAAAGGAAACTACATAATAGCACAAAACAGCAGCACTTGCATGCATTTCTGCTTTTTTAAAGATGAGAAATTTTAACTCTTCACCCTTAAACTGCTAGAAAATGTAAAGCAGTTTCCAGAAGCCTGTAGGTTTCATTCACCACAATGTTATTTTCATGTTCTGACACCGAGGCAAACATTGCATTTGCATAGCACAATGGAAGAGCAGGACCTTATGAAGCTTCTGATTCCAAGCCTTCAATTAATACTCTAAATCAAAAGCTTTTCTTCTTTCAGTAAATATATGTAATGACAATTTTTGGTGAATGTAAGAAATTATATTTATGAATGAGTTTCAACTTCACAGTAAATAAAACAATTATTCAATTTAACATTATGAAATTGGTGGTAACATTTATTTCATAGGACTGAGGTGAATTATTCCTCAATAAAACCCAATACAAGAAAAGCACAGACTTATTTTTGATAGTAATTTAGCTTCCTCAGAAGGTTTCCTCAAGTACATGATTAAATGTATTTATGTTTTCACAACACATTTATGATCTCACACCAAATCATGTGAAATGTGAAGTTTCACATGTCTTTGAATCACAACCAAGTGCGATTGTGTAAATGGCTGCCAATATTTGCCTGAAACACCACACTGTGACAATAGCAGTTGATTCTGATAAGCAAGTGATAAACAGGTCACAACCACTTACTGAAATAGGTGGTTTCTTATTTCACCAGGAGAAAATAGAAAAATGTGGATAAAAAAAAAAAAGTTTGGACTGAACAGCCTTCCTTGAAGAATGATTTCACCAGGTTAGAAAAAAAGGCAGTGTTAAACTATATTTCCCCTTATCATCAGCTTTTACGTTAGAAAGTTAAGCAGCAGCAGTTTAAAACTAAAATTATGATAAAAAAAATATTGATTGCTTTCAGGATGCCTCATACCCCTTATTTCTCCTGTACTGAATCACCCTAAGAGGTAGTGTCTCAAACACAGAGGGTCATACGCGAAAGGTAAACCAAGGGACTGGTGGCACGACCCGAGCACCAGCCGTACAGGACACTGCGGACACGAGGCATGCTAACTACAGCTCTGACAAAAGACCCCTTACCAGGTCCAAACCGATTTCTTTGGTTCAGCCAAAGACTTCAGCAGTTCTGCAAGAGGAGAGTTTAAGGGAAGAGAAGGCAAGACAGACAAAGGATTACCGTAAGACATTTTTGCTTTTCCAATTCTTGTCTGCCATCTTTAAACTTACCAAGGGAAGAGAAGAATCATCATGGAGGGAATATTATTTTTAGTGATATTTCCATTAGCCAAAGTATGAATGATGTTTTCATCATCTGCCACATTGACAAGAATGGTTGAAAGCCTTAGAGACAAGATTCATGTTTTAAAACATACAAATATTTATGTTCTTTATGGCAATGGAAACAAGGAAGGGATGCACTGAAAACATATGTTAAGTTGTTAGAACTGTTCAGGCTTCAAGAGATATTGAATCTTGGCAGGTGCACATAGATATCTTAAAACATAACTATTATTCTATGCTAAAGATCTTGAAGAAACGGTCTGAAAAAAAGAGAGGCATCTGCTAGGCATTATCTGAATAGAAATAAATGACTAATGATGTAAAGCTAAAGCGACAGATGGTCCACACTTCACAAGCTAGCCTGAGCCGTGGAATGAGCTCAAGCAGTTCATCAGGCCTAGATTGTAGAATGGCACAGTAGGAAGATATCTGCATTTGCTTGAAGTGTTTTGGTAGTTTCTTTATAAATCTCTTGCATTTTTTTCATAGTACTGTCTGTTATCCTAACACTTGTATTTGATCCCAATATAATTAGAAGATACCAAAGAAATATTAAAAGGCTACAATATACCCAAAGGAAAAAGGTGAGATGAGGAACAAATTTAGTTCTTAAACTACACGCCATGGGAGTTAAAATGCCTGATATAGGCAAACTAGCAAATTAGAAATGTATAAGTGGGGAAAAATAATGTTTGGAGTTCAAAACGTAGAGAGTGGGAGAATTTTAAAGAGAAGTATAGTAACATTTCTTTCTTAAGATGCTGTTCAAGGATACTGTTCCAATCTTAAAGATCAGTAAATTAAAATTTACTTGAATAAGCATGCTCTTGTAGCTACATTAGAGATTTACTTGCAAGGTGACATATAACTTCAGAGATTAAAACTGCCAACCTAGTTAAATTTTATTAAGGCAGTCACATTCTTCAGATACGATCACACTGCAAGCATTGCCAATTAAAATTAGATCATTTGACCTTCATCAGGGGGAAAAAAAAAAAAAAAAAAACAACAAACCAACCCTTCATCTAGCTAAAAAAATATTTAAAAAAATTGTTAAGACATCTACACATAGAAGAAAGACAAAGGTTTATTTCTACTTCATAGTTCAAATAGCCATTAGTCTTTGTGATCTTCAAGATCTTGAATCAAAATTTAAAGTCAGGAAGGTCTGCTAAAGCAATTAATGGGAAGGGAAGCACTACCTTGTCTAAAAAAAGAACATTTCCTCATGGCCTGCAAATAAGTCAGAACTGAGGTTCAATTTTCAACAATAAAAAGTTAAAATTTATCCACATTAGTATTTGTGATATCACATTAATTTTCCAGTTTTAGCTTTTGCAGTAAATTGTGTTTGCAAATACTACTGTATGGCAACCACTAATGCAGGCCCTAAGAAATAAACATTTGATTTCGGATCTTTTGTTCCTGAACTCTGGCTTGTGTGAAAAGGATAAAAGACTTGCAAGAGAAAATTCTGCAAACACTTAGTTGTCGTAAATTTCAGAGATAAAACTAAACAACATCTTATAACAACTTCTTATGACAAAGAGCTACGTTAAGCGGAATATTATTCTGGAAACATGCAGTGCTGACTGTTAGCACTGTTTCTTGCTACATGGGTAGACTAGAGACCTCACAGTCACTCATACTGAATAAGGTTTAGTGACATATATTGAATGACTAGTTCTTCTCTTTTTCTCTGTAATGTTTTAGTATCCATCTTCTTTCTGCTGCACTAAAAGGACTTTATTATAAAGCTGAGAAATCATTTCTTTTGTTGTCAAGACAAATATTGACCAAATCAGCAAAATAAAAGCCTTGGGTTTTTCAGACATCTCAATTTGACTCTAGTTGCACTGTATTAGGCACTGTATGAACATATATATTAGGATGCATCTTCTTTTCATATATTCACAAAATAACTCACTAGGCATTTGACACAATCTGTACTAATAGCATCAAGATTTCAGCTATTTTTTAGGATGCTTCCTAGAGGAAAAAATAGACTACTGAACAGGAGCAGCAAATGACCTTTGATATGCACATGTGTGCATTTATATACTGCTACCTGTCAAGAAATCTCCTCTCACATCAAAAGCATTCCCCAGACAGTTCTGGGGCAAAAACCCCAAACCAACTACTTACTCTTTTACTGCACCTTTCTCCAGTTACAAATAAATAAATAAATAGAACACAGCAGTGAGTGAGTTAATGGCCATTTATCTGAAACAAGAAAGAAAAAAAAAAGAAAGAAAAAAAAAAAAGAGCCTTTTTTCCTCTCCCTCTCATGATTCACATTCTTGGCTTTACAAACTTGGCTCTGCTTCTGATGACATATGATGCAGCTGTAAATAGCAGTCCTTGTTATCAGGACAGGTCCGTATCAGCTCTATTTAATAAAGCAAGAGTTGTAGTTACTTTCTGTCTCTCCGATTTGTACATTTTCTTGCTCCCCAGAGAGCTCTTTGGTGTGATGTTTTCTTTACCTGGAATCACTCCAGAGCAGTCGCCTACCATTTGTTCTGCGTCTGGTTCTGAGCTGGCCCCAAGGTGGTTAGGGGGTAGGACTAAGAAGTACCACCAAGCTCCAATAACTCCACTCTAATTAATTAGGGACTTTGGGGCACAAAAGGGATGCTTTACTTTTAACATTTTTATTGAAACATCTGCCCTCTCAGATAGCTGTCTTACAGGAAATCCTGGGCTAACTGTACCCTTTCAGCTGCCAGAACTGACATTTCAGCTTCTCTTCTACTCCACAAAGTGAATATCTCATTAGGGACTGTTAAGGGTCTGTTCACGTGCCACGGTTCTGAGGGAAGTTTTACTGCACTTTCTGAGATAAAACATTTGACAGTGCTAAGGCACAGTGAAGTTACAATTCAAATAAGGATGTTCATCAAAATTGGTAGAATCCTTAAAAAGCAGCTTGTGAAATGCTTGTGAAAGCAGCTTGTGAATATGGTGAAAAAGTGAGATATATGAAAAAACAAATAAAGCAAGGGTGAGTGAATCATAAATGGTGAAAGCTCAGAGGGATGCAGCTCCCCAGGTCATGGTAGCCTGTGCTATGCAACTTTACTCTTCAGGTAAAAAACTAACTATGGCCTCATTGATTTACTGTCATGAAGGCATTATCTTTCACCACGTAATAAAATATAGAGAAGAAAAATCTACTTTTTGCAGAAAGAAAAAGAAAGGCTAATCCCCAAGTTTCTGAAGGAGGTAAAGACTGAAGTCCTCTGGAAACCCTTAAGTGCTGTTCTTATGTCCTTACCTGCATCACACACTGTAAGGAAAGAGAAGTACATTGCACTAAAGTTAATTGGTCATGTCTTTTAAATCCTCAGCGTAGACTAAAACTAGAAACAGAAGCAAAACCTGCCTAGTT
This sequence comes from Aviceda cuculoides, assembly GCA_035590195.1. Classification (NCBI taxonomy): domain Eukaryota; kingdom Metazoa; phylum Chordata; class Aves; order Accipitriformes; family Accipitridae; genus Aviceda; species Aviceda cuculoides. The sequence continues at coordinate 5,862,747 of JAVJGG010000039.1, read as the reverse complement.
GTTGCTGCCTTGGTAGTGGAAATGCAACCACAAAACGCTCTCAAGCCCCTCATTCGTACCCCGAAAGCCTGACGTGACGCAGTCTTTGCTGCCGTTGCTGCTCCTCAGGCACTTCTTTTGCCCTCCTGCCAAAAGCTTTTCACTCAGAGGCTCTTTCTAAATAAAGAACTCCTCTATTGGTCTCGACAAAGGCCCCTTTCAGTCCCTGGCAGGATACACTTTAGATGCTGACAGGCTTTTTCCTGCACCTGGAAGGTTTTATCCCTGCTGCCTCTTTTGCTTTCATCTCTTTCATGACAGCAGCTTCCCCAAACAGAAGTGACAAGGCACTGATACGATTTTGCTCTCTTCACAATATTCATAATATGATGACAATACTTGGGTGCAGCTAACTTCTCAAAATTTATGTCTAAATGCCTACGTTACAAAAACCTGCTGTTCCCACAAGGAACAGGCTTGCCGCAGCTATGAGGCCAGAAAGCCCCTTACAGGTTCTCACTCACTGTCTGACGAGGACTGCTCCGTTTCTGAAGACTACATTCCAGAAGTATTGATGCTTCTTAACCAACAAACACCTGTGCCATTTGTCTTTAAGTGATTATGTCAGAAGAGTTTCAGCCGAACTGATGGTGTTACTGCACTTCTATATCTTCAGAAGTAATTGGGTGATCCATTGCCACATGGCAAGCTTTCCTGGTCCAAAGATGTCTTCCACAACCCACCTTATTGTGGCAAAGTATTACTGCAGAAATTTTCTACTTACAAAATAAACTTGTTATTGTATTAGAAAAAAGCTCCTTGCCTAACAAGTAATGAAAACCAAATAGCATTAATAACTTGGTCGATGGTTTGCCACTGTCTGTTCTTACCATAAAACAAACTAGTAAATGAAATTCTGGTGGAAAAAACAAAGTACAGTGCCTTAGAAACACTCATTCTTACAAACAACTATAGCTTAGAAATGACAGCGTCCCTATTAACAACCTAACTGTTTAGTCCCGTGACTTTTTTTATGCTCACCATTTGATAAAGTTTGACAACGCAGAATTCAGCTCCAAAAATGCATATAACGAGAGCAGGCTGTAACATCACACTATATTCCTTGAGGCTAATCACTTTATAATGAGTTTAGTGAAAAGTACCTATGCAATAAGTTGTAGCTGACAGCAGCCCAAGGGAACCTCTAAGTGCTAAAAATTAGCTGCTGAGGGATGTTGCATCTCATCTTTTTGAAGATAGAAAACAGGTTTCTTTCTAAAATACATGCGGTTTAAAGTAGACATAAATCAAACAGATGGTAAAAAATTTATTTTGCTATGGGCTTTATCTTGTTGTTATTCTTTCAGTTTTATGAGGTAACAGATACTTTAAAAAGAGAGTAAGATTAGTCATCCTGCTAGAGATCCAGTTATATTAATTTGTGACATTATACCACTTGGGATTCAAAAAAGACTCGGTCTTAAATCAACCTGCCTTGGTGAGCTATGCAGCCTAAGCAAACACCTCTACACCCTCCTCTGAGGACAGAAACTCAGAGGGCAAAATTCCTCCCAACCGGATCCAGAGACTGGAATTATGCTTTTTTTTTTTTTTTTTTTTTTTTTAACAGCAGTAAAACCTCTCTATATTGTGCTGTACTGCCAATATATCGGTTTGCCAACTAGAACAATTAGTTACTATCATTATATAGCATATTACACAAATTTAGGTTATGTGGGAAATCTGTAGTTCTAGAAATAAACACTTTAATATTACAGAGCATAAAGCTAGGGAGAAGTTCAGCCCATTGGAATCCAGGGCTATGAACCATGAGGAAAAATAATTCTGAAATAATGAACTGGTAATACATACAGATATAGAATCTCTAAATTACAAACCCACTAATTTTTACATAAAAATATTGCTTTTGCCACTGCAATCACTATAACAATGGACACTGCACCTGTCTTTGCCAGTATCTTTTCAGGGTGATATGATAACTATTTATAATAGCTACTAGGGAGCTTACAATAACTGTTCTAGAAATTTGGCTAATATATTTTAAGGATATTAAATAATTGCTTTATAGACTAACCTAACACTCTTTAATAGAAAAAAAAAAATAGGAAGCTTATTCATTGCCTATTAGAACGTTTAGGTGAAATTACGTAATTCCCTCCCAGCTTTCATGGAACAAATACATTCATCAGCTATATGAGATTAGCATTCCCTAATCTATTATCTGTATGCATAACACCTGTTAATCACATCTACTTAACAAATAAGAGATTTATATTTCAATTTACCCCCAAGTGCACAAATATACATAATTTAACAAAATCAGATAGCCAGCTACTTTAGTATTAATTGATAAATAAAGACAATGTAACATAAACCTAGAAAACAGTGTAACTGCATCTAAAATAATGATTCCAAGCTCTCTACAAACTGGTAAAAAACTATTATGTTTTGACATACTGTAATTATACCTGACACAACTATATAGTTAAATATGATCCTAATTTGCATATCTACCTATATTCATAAAATATATACCTGCTTATATTTTACTCCAGGTTGCCTTTTTATTTAAACTTTTAAGAAATATAAACCCACAATTATTAGAACAATTTCTTCTTCTAAAGTGTAGCAGAATGTTCAAACGGTCAGGAAAAATATTTCCATTTTGCACAAAGAAAATTATCTTTTAAAATTTTTGAGAACACGACAAATAACTCAACCTGAAACTTAGCACTTCTGAAAGAATGACTTGGAATTAATTCATGGTAGGTTTTGGGTCATCGAACCCTGCTCAGATATGACAAAAATTTATTTAAGAGTTTACTCCATTAATTTTTCTCTTTTTCTTTATTTACAGTTTTCAATGAGATCTGAAGATGTATTTTCAGATGCCAAGAAATCTTTAAAGAATTCTGACAACAGCTTAGTTTTCCAGACCCAGAGCATTCAAGATAAGCTTCAAATATGAAATACTAGCTACTTATCTGAATTGGAATCCACATCCAAACAATTTCAAGTGAGTCATTATATCTAGCAGCCCCTTAGGTTGCTTTAGTAACCGGCAACACAGACTTCATTTGGAGATGGGATGAAGTTCATAACTCAATTACAAGGATGACTGCCTAATCCTCTGAATAAAATGGACATCAAAGGTAAAATAAACAAAACTCCCACCTTAGTTTAATGAGATTCTTTGGCATAAAAGAGGTAAATTTAGTCAGTTCGCCCACAAATGGGTGCTGAAAATGTAGAAATTTATCATTTAAGTCCAAATTTAATTGTAGCATAAATTCAATTTAAACAGAGTGCACTGCGTTACAACTATGTTGTAGTAACTGAAAACATGGTTCATCCACGCTTAATAGTTAACACCAGAATGGGAGGAAGAATCATATTTGAATAATGACCACTATTTGAACTCATGAGCATGCTAGGTAGAATTCTGCCATCAAATAGAGTAGTATAAAAATTGCACAAACACTTCCTACATTGTTACAAATTAAAGCAATAATTGTTGGCCTATTTTCCAGGAAATATTGATTGCCAGAATTGATGCTGCAATTACTATCTACCAAGATGCACCAATATTAATTAAATAAGTATAAATTAAATCTCAGAAAGATAATAACTATTAATTTAACATTAGAACATCGAAGGGTAAAAAGTGGGAAATAAACAATAGTGAAACTAGTTTAATTTAGTAACACGGGAATTCTAATGATTATATGAAAACTGCTGTGATCTCATGGCAGATATAATTCAAACAGTTTAATTTCCATTAAGTAGTTTTAGATTCAATTAAACGCACTTTGTGATTGATTTACAAGATCACCAAACTTTAGTCTGAGGAAGGCAAGTATATGTACCCACAGTAAACGAACTGACTTCTTTGAGATTCTACAAGTTGTTGAAGTCTAATAGCACATCACAGATCATGGCTTATGCCCCTATGGTCAAGAAAATATTTGTTTCTGATCTACTGCAATAGGACACACTTTGGAATCTCAGTCCTGCTTCAGATCTGTCATACAATCATGGAGACTATCAAATAGTGTGTCATTTCTGACAGTATTCTGATAAACTGTTCCAAAGCACAGCAAACGTTGTCTTCACAGAAAAACTTAGCAAAGAGAAGAATTGGCCCAAACTGTCGTATCAAAGGCCTCTCATTTCATTAGAGTTTTCATAAGTGCATTTGTCTAAATTGCTGCTGTTCACCAAATTTAGGTTTTAAATTATTGGTGAGAAGTAAAACATTCCTACCAGCAGCATGAGACTTTTGCTATGTAGGGCAGGTGCCCCTCCTAAAACTCCTCCAGGTGTTCCATGCTATCCCCTTCACTCCCTTTCCCACATCTACTTTTCTTGGTCCTATACATCTTCTAGACTCGGTGCTAGAGATGTAGCTCCTTTTCCTAGGTTGCATCTGCAGCAGGCTGAAAGACCCAAGTTTGCTTTATTTCTTTTATCCTTTTCACAGCTCTATCAGAAAATTACTTTTGTTAGACAGAGACTATTCACAGCATACATGTGGTCCTTGACCTGGCAGGTATAAATCTCTCTGACACAGGGAAAAACCAATTCCGACCTTACTGCTTTGAAGGAAACAATTGTTCTCCTCGGGTATTAGCTCTCAGTCTTAACTATGACATTAAATAAGGTGAGAGAAGGTACCAGTTAGACAAAATTACTTTTGCTTATTAAAAGCATTACCATAAACCTGTATCATTTACTCTCACACCGAACAAAGACAACCAAAGAACTACATGACAGTCTATATTTCAGTTTCTTACTCAGCCATCAATACCAACATTTGTTTTACAGTCTGTATATACTTAGACTGAAAGGGGTCTAAACAAAAGCAATTGCTTTCTCTCAGTCTTGGAAGTAAGCCAGATATCTTAACATTCAAAAAGATTTTAGAGAATTAGTTCCTTCGGGAGATACACAGGATTTTCCTGAAAACGCACACACTTTAAAGGTAAAATATTTCTATAATCTGTATTAAGATGGAAAATAAGCATGAAAGGGGAAAAGAAATATAACCAACAAAACCACAACCAGTTTGACTTTCTGCTGTGATGAAATGTCTTCCAACAATTAAGTATTTTTCTGCACAAGCTAAAAAATTTGGAGAAATATACAAACTCCTAGGTATATGTTTTAACTAAACCAAATGCATGCATTTAGAGGAATATGCACCACTAACCAGTTGGAGGAACTAGAAATTCAACATGATATTAGAATATCAGCAATCATCACTCTCTTTGACATGGCCTATGACCTATGCTTTCAGGGAGCATATGTTGGTTTTTGCTATACAAGGATGCAAAGTATGCTTTCAGCCTGTTGCAAAAACACTACAAAGGTCTGCTTATACTATCAACATAGTAAATGAAGTTTTTATTTACTGTAGTTGTTTCTACTTCATTGTTGTAAAAACGTAGGCTCTTCAATAAATTTTAGCTTTGCCCCAGTCACGAAAAATGCCCTTTGAAGACAGTAGATATAACAAAGTTGCCATACAAAAATGAAAAGAGACCATGACTAGTGAAAAAAAAAAATAATTTTGCATTCCCGCCATTGCTGTTTGCTTTATGCTACACAGAATAGCTAGATTTATTAACTAGTAAATTCAAAGCCCCATAAAAGGCTAAACTGTCAATGAACATTTTCCTGGTGTCTGTCACTAAGTAGATGTAATCTATAAATTCCTCCCAGCTTAAATGGCAGGGACAGAACCCACTCTTATAATTACAAGCCAAAGATGTTAAAACACACTGTCCACTTCATGAATAAATATATATGGAAAATCTCACACTTGTAGTTGCTAATGGTACGGCTGCTCCCAGGGGTGAGATAGTAACTAGGAAGAGAGAGAGACTTGCACTCTCAGCAAAAATGTAAGAGTTTATGTACCAAAAATCAGTTACATAGTCACATATCTTTTTACTGGCAAGCAGTGAACAAACAGGTCAACGTGTTTTGGCATCTAACCACCTCCCTCAGGACCCAGAGAGCAAGGCATCAGTGGCAATGCAACTTCTTTTTTTGCAATGGTGCACTAACTTTGGCATACGGCTAAAATACTGCAAGCATTCGTATGTTAAAAGGTCAAGAGAAGATCTGTTTTTATATGAGACCATTTCTGCGTTGCACCAAGTTCCCTTTAAAAGAGGCTATAAAGACAGTGATTTCCTAATCTGAGAATACTCCTAGAGTACAGGGTCTTTGGAAGATAAAGTGCTGATATGTCCAGCTCTATGCTGCAGTGCTTGAAAAGTCTGCAAAATAAAACGTATACTCAAGCAGATATTGGCATAACGGAAGTTCTTGGGCCTTCTATTTGCAGTAAAAAGTCAGACGCTGTCATTCAATTTAGGTTGCTGAGAAGCTTACTTATTAGATATCTACATGCAAATATTTGATACCCTTTCTGAGGGTATGAGAATGCCCTCTGTTGGTGTGTGAATGAGAAATGGTCTGCAGATCTTTTCACCTATTGTTTATAGGTTATAATGACTTTTAATATAGAAAACTTTCATCTTTGAAACCGTGTAGTTCACAGGCACTGCCAGACATGCAAGTTCTGATGTGTCCATCTCAAATAATTACAAAAATGATAGTATGAATTCCTCGTTACATACAATTTCTCAGAGGGTAGACAAATCAATTGGAATTCACTTTCATAACAAAACTAAAGGAGGAAAATTACATGAGCTCAAGTCCTGTTATTGTACCACTGAAACTGAAATTTGGTTCCTTTTCCAATACGTTGCCAAAAGAGACCTCAACCTTGTGAATGTAAAATCCTTGTTGAGATTATGTTCCCAATGCCTGAACTGACATGATTTGCTCAAGTTAACCACCCTTTATGCTAAAAAGCTGTTCTGTTATCAAAACACTTATTTTAATCCAACCAAGGACATACTGTTACTGAATAAAGACTATTTTTTAATATCTAAAATGCCTATATCACACTGCTTTGGTGATTTATGAAAAACAACTCTCCACCATCCTTTCTTATTGTCTACTTACCCAACACTACACGTACTTATTTGTTCATCACAGTCACAAAAATTAATAACAAGTTAGCTTTCGTGCCTTTTCTTCATTGCTCTAAGGTGTGTTAAAAACCCAAGGTGTTCACATGAAATAGAACAATTACCCTTTCCTCTGTCTGCCTCCCAGCCACAAAACACACCCATTGACAAACTGAAGCATTTAAATACAGAATAGTAGCCTTCCTTTGCCCTCCAGCTCCAGGAGATGCAGAGGTTTCCTCTCGTGTTTCTTGGTCACAAAAGTACTTCTCTACAACATGTTTACAGCCAACCTTTCCTGGCACTGCTTTTTCCACAAGGCCCAACCGCTCCTTTCCATCACCTTGTCTAGGGCTGGAAGTAAGTAGAAACTCTGCTTTATTTAATTACTGAATCAAGTGAGATCATGGGCTATATTTTGCAAAAGGGGAATAATTTATTTAACAATATTTAATGTTACTGAAGTAAATTCAGCCGAGTTTATGTACTCAAACTCTTGTGAAACACTCCTGACAGTCCCATGCACTGATTATTTACTTGTTACCATCTATTCTATGCTCCTTGCAAACACAGAATCAAAACACAAAAAATTGGTTATTTCAACATAAATAAGATGACTGGTTTCATGCTCTTTCCAAAATAAACAACCAAATGAACACACCCAAAAACTGTTTCAGACATGTTTGAAAATAGTATTGACACTCGAATCCTCTACTTCAAAGAAGGTTAAAATTTATGACTTCCATTCAGGTCAACCCCTAGTTTGAAATATTTAATATAAGAAAAGATATATTTGTTAGCACTGTTTGAAATAGAAACGTTTACATCTGAGATTTAGAAAATCAGAAGAAATAGGTATCTCAAAATGCAAATGGTTAAAACACCAATCTACAAACATATTTGTGCTGACATATCTTTTCGCTTCGTATGTCTTTATGAAAAGGAGGACTGAAGAGCAAATTTATAAAACATACTTATGAATGCTAACAATGTAAATCAGTTTTTAGAATGTGGAGCTCAATTTATCTGGACAAATAAAATATTATTACTTTATGAAGAAACAACAAATGAAGCAGAATTATGGAGCTCCATTTCACACCTGTTTAATTTCATAGACAATATTAGTGACATTCATAAATACTATTATTGGTTTACTATTATTAGAATTCTTTTACAATATTATAAAAGAAAAATTGAAGATTCTCCTAGCTGCTTTGTCAATTAGAATTGGCTTAGGATGATTCAGTAATTCTCTACAGCTATCTGCTTACATGTCAAACAATTGCTTGTGCTAGTTTCTTGTATTTCATAAACCCGCTTGACTCTTGAGATGAACAAAAAAAGTAGTATAATTCATCCAGCATGCTGCTCCACCCTTACATTATATGTTTCCACACCCTGGTTACACCCCAGCTTGGGCCTTCCTTCTTACCCGTGAGAAACCAAACCTGCCCTCCAGCCATCTAGCTCGTCTGACAGGGCTGCTCCTTTTTTTGCCATGGTTCAGTGTCAGAGTGATGGGGAGGCCAACAGCTAAGACATGTTAGTTCCTAGAAATCATCTCACAGGCTCAGAAGTTCAAGCATTCACCAGCGTACAGGCATGGAGTAAAATACTAAAATAATTGAACTCTGCCTTAGTGCATCTTAAACATAAGAGCATATACAGCTATGATGGATTATTCCAACTTCCAAAGGGTAAAGAGGGTCAGGCAAATGTATTTTGAACACACAAGAATGGGTAATTCCACTATTCACAGCTTTTTTTGCCATTTATTGATTGCATTTCTTATTTTTTAGCAGTTTATCAACCACTTCTGAATCACTCCATATCCAAACTACACTGTCAGGAAAAAGTATGCTTGAAAAATCACTGGCTGACAACAAACTATAACCTCTTCTACTTTACCCAGTGACAGAGTTAATTGGTCACTGAAGTTTATCACCAAAGCCACGGATTTATGGGAAAGGCTGCTTGCATCTCAACTATTTTGTTGTTATTTCTTCCTTGATTATAAGCGTGGATGTTTTGCTAGACTTCCCGTACAATAAAGAAATTCCAGTGGGCAACCTAAGGCACCTTTATGTTTATTATGAATTTGTTAAAAACAACATCCCCAAACCCATAAAAAAAGCTCTTAAGGCCTCAGTAAATACATCTGCTCTGAGTGACAATGTGCTTTTACTAGTGTTTATCTCCACTCTTCCAAATGACTTAACACCTGTAAGAAAGTTAGCTAGAATCAGGTCTAAATTAGAGCTGTAGCAACAATGGAAGCTAATATAGGAGAAAAGTATTATAAAAAACAACAACAACAAAACACACACCACTACCCCGCCCCAAGAAAAAAGCTACACCATGGAAGGAAGCTACTGTTTTCACAAACATGCAGTGTCTATTGACCTTAAACAGATTTTTAAAAGACTGTCCCTTCACCCTTATAAATTGATTAGCATTCATTTGTAAGAGAGGTCAATATAACATTCATCTTAAGTTATGTTCCTAACTATTATCTATTTAATTTATGAAAATAATGGCCTCTGGAATGACACAGTAGATAACGTCTGTGTATTTATAGCAATGACAGGTGGAAACAAACTTCAAGGAATTTGCTTAAATTCTAGATAGATACTGCACATTTATTGACAAGCATTTAACTGGAGCTCGAAAAACTGGCAGGATTTCATACTGTTGATCTCAAATTTTTAAATCCATATTAGTTAATAGGTTTGTGAAATTATACATCTTGTAGATAAATGCCTAATTAAAGATCCTATAGAAAAATCTTATCACTAGATCATTCCTCCAAAAAAGGATAACGAAGACCTGAATGAAACTTCATGTGTCATCAAACTGTCCATATTACCATACAATACTTGGAGTTTGTTCAGTGGGAAAAAAAAATCTTGCAGCAGATTGCTGAAGTAAATAAGATTTACTTGATTATGTGTTTTGTAGAAAACACATGTGGGTTAGTTAAAGCTTGTGTCAGATTTTTCTCCCTCTGGACCTCAAATCAAAGCTTTGGTATTGTATAGCGCTCTGTGGAAGAAGTTAAATCACTTTTCAGTTGCATAGTCTAAAAAATTCACTTCTGTTTAGAGGATCAGCCCAGGGTCTAAGAAACATTCACATCACTATATTGCAAATTATACTATTTAGGTAGTATCCTCTTATCCATATCCACTGAAATCCAAAATCAATTTCTCATGTACTGTATGTGCAGGACAGCTGAAGAATCTGGTCACATAATCTCAAAATGTTATTTGAGACACTTGAATGTATTATTCATTTTGAGACAGATTTCTGCACTAATTTTGATTCTCCCTGTTAGAAAGGACTTAGTACCAAGAATTAAGAAACTAATTATACACAGAATGCACTGGCATTTCATCTTAAAATCACTAACGTTAATGTGTGATACCTTTATTCATGTTAAAGAAGACAGTACTTCTCTGTATTTATGTTCTTTCAAATAGTATCACTCAAGAAAATACTACCCCCATGTCAGGCTGTTACACAAATCACTCTTATAGTATCAATAGCAATGCAGTTTTCAAACAGAAGCGTCCATAAAGATTTTATCCAATAACAACATTATGCAACTTCTTTTGTTCATCAGTGTGAATAACAGAAGTTCCATTTTCAATACAACTGGAAACTAGAAACACAGTATTTCTAAGCATGCACTGTATATGTCTATTTGAGTACAATGACCTATACAAATCTGAGGCAATCCACTTACAAAACTAGTGCCAGACTCTCTTTTCTATTTATTTCAGTGAGTTAAGACTCTAGAGATGTTATGTTTACTCCCTTCAGACACACTTAAAATGAAAAGCTTTTCTCAAGAATTTTGTTTCTTTCATGAGGATATTTTCACTGATCCAGACGGTAAAAAAACCTGTTTAAGGATAGTAATGCATTAAAAGCTTTTTACAGAAGTTAGAAAACAAGGGTCCTATTTCCATCCTTTTACTGATGCCCACTTTAAAAAGACACAGCGCAAACAAAACAATAAAAGAAGAGGTTCATTTTATGTTTAGCAGGATTCAAAACGTAATAAAATATTAACAGTGTTTTTGTTTTAAAAATTCAAAGGGATGCGATGGATAGATATCCTCTGGGCTGCGACAATGTCACAGGAGTTGAAAATCTGAGGAAGTGACCAGAATTTCCAGTGTAACTTTGGACAGCTTCCATGTCAACACAGAATGATTAAGTAATAGTCTCTCTTTTCACTCCTCTAAGAGGAAGGCATTTTACTGTCCTGAAATATGTCCTATTGCTCTTAGGAAAAATCAGTACAATAACAGTGTAACACCAAAGTACATAATAAATACCTTGGTTAGGTCAAAAAGTCTAATTATTTCCCAAAACTTGTTTGAAAATCCAAATCCAAAGATTTGTTTTCTAAGCAATTCACCAGAACTTGTCTTTCCATGATGAAGTTCTACCACCTCAAAATACTGTCTTGATGAAAACATTAAGAAAAAGGTACACAGATCCTATATCTAAACTTAAGCATTTACCTCAGGTTTTGCCACAATCTCAAAACCTGAGTGGATATTCAGGTCACGGCTTGTATTACTATGGTTTTTTTCCACATTCCTTAACTAGTCCCTCTTAAATGAAAAGCAAAACAAATCTTATCTGACCATATATCCCTACGCTCATGATCTAAATGGAACCACGTAAATGAAAAATAGAGGTAGTCTGAATCTGTATCTGGAAAGATGAAACCTATTATCTTTGTATGTATCCTCTCTGGAAATTCTGTTGAAAAGACTAACAATTCACTGAGCACAGAAAAACATCTGTTTTCTTTCACCTGGACTGTGGTAGCAGCAACCTACCTGGTCTGCAGGTACCAACATCATCTATGACGCCCCAAGTTTTCTGCAGTTTAAGACGTGCCTTCACTTCCCATTACTAATTTCCCAACAGTGCTTAATTTAACACATTAAATCCCTGCTTTGGGCATTCCTATTACTTTTTTGTTTCGCACAATAGAAAATATTTAGCTTAAGAATGACACTGCTGAACGCTGGATTGAAGTTACAGAAATCCAAATGTACTTCTTGACATTTTATTGGTGCTAGCCAACACAGCAAAACGTGGCAGAAAACCAGAAAGCATTGAAAGAAGCAATTTCTGCAGCTCAGACTTCCACCCATCACCACTACTGCCATACAGACGAGCCGCCAGACAACTCTTCATTTCCCAGAGACCGTCACTGGCACTTCCTTTGCTCTGAGCTTTTCAATCCGAGTGCATCTTCATAAAGTGTATAATTTCTGAGGAAATGCCACTCTCCTCCCCCCATCAGCCCCTTCTGCTGGCCATTGTGACAACAGAGGTTATTTCAACATGCCTCTGGAGCCAATACATTTCTTCTCAAAAGCAGATAAGCACTAAGTATGCTATAGACTGTATACGTTATATAAACATGCTTTAGCAGAAATTAAACAAATGACAGTACTGACACCATAGTCCTCACTCTGTCAGTTTTGCCTTCACAATCCTATTTTTCAAGGAGTTTTTAAACAAATGTTTATGGGCTCTCCAACATCTTGGGAAGATTAGGCTTTCACTAAAAATCGGCTTAAAATCAGTTCAAAACATGACTTGTGCCTACACAACAGCTATTACTAATTGCATGCTTTCTCTTTCTATAGCTTTTCCTTTTTCATTACACCACAAAGTGTGATGAAGGCTGAGAGGCCTTTCACCAGCTCAGAAAAGCTTCCGATTCAGTACACAGAGAAAAAGCCAAATATCCACAAAATTCTCTCTTTTGTTTCATGTACATATCAAATAGCTGCAGAGCAAACAATGTGGCCAAGAAAAAGTCTCACAGGCCCCTTTGCTTTCTGAAGAGTTTTCTTCCGTATTTACTTTTAAATGACACTGGAAATTTCACAAGGGCTTTCTACAGGTTTGCTACATTATGATTTCTACATTACACTTTCTTTTAACACAGATAGGAAAAATTTTCTGCAATTTTTTTTTTTTTCTCAAAATCATTTGTTTTAGAACTAAAGAATCATGCATCAGAGGCATAAACTAAGAACTTAAAAATAAAACATACCTGATCCAGATACAAAATGCCATAGCCAGACAAATTGAAACATAAACTCATGAAGGGGGAGGGCAGGGGGGGCAATAACCCACCACTTACTCTCCTCACCAATCTGTGTTCCTTTATGCAGCCAATCTAACCTCCACCCAGCACCTGCTCACAAGGTGGAAGCATAATGATAATATTCTTGTAAATACATATCTGATGAGTAGGGATCTTGAAATCTCTCTGGGTTTAGAGCTATGTAAAATGGATTTTTGACCACTTTCATACTTTCTACTTGGGACGAAGAATGGAAGAGAACAATATTTCCAATATATTGTATGTCTTCTCTTCTGTTCTTAAAAATATCCTTACCTGTTTTAAGCCATACTTAGGTTCTAGGGAGTATGCCTAATTAGAGCTAATACTTTCTGGGAAAAGGCAATGTTTTAGTTCTCTCAAAACCACCTTAGGAGTTCCTTGCGTAGACTTGCATAACAGCAGCTTTAATATAAAAATCTAAAGCACTTTGAAATAAAGTTTTATTAAGGCAAAATATACTCAGATATAATCGAAAACTATAATCGTCTTGGTTGCCCAGTTAAATATTATTGTATCTTCCAGCATTGATATTTATATGGCAAACATTAATAAGTTAAAAATCGCAAATCAGGTCTAAAGATCTGTCTGAAAAGGAGTTCTCTTTGCAGGAGAATCCTGCAAGTAGAGAAAACATGCTATAGGCAAAAGTGGTTTCGCTGGATTCTAGGAGATTATCTATGCCAATACAAATAATTTAGACATTAAATATTTATAGGAAATGAGCTTGTAACTGCAATTAAAGTTAGATTTTTCTTTTTTAAATAAGCACACTTTCTCCACATATCAGCGTAGCTACCTGAGACTTATCTCTGCAGAGACTAAAATCCTTTAATAATGTGGGTTTAGTTTCCTGAAGGTAAGGGATAAAATTGGTGTTTCATGCACCTCGTGGTGTCCAAATACAGTAAACGCAGTTCGTGATGAAGAGGAAGCCTTAATGAAGACCAGGACTGCAGGTAGGTGCCTGAAAGGATGCTGCAGCCCATAGTTGGGATCTCCTGGGTATTTTGCATGTGCATAAATGGGTCACATAATCACACTGCTATTTCAATAATCCCTTCTTTAAAAAAAAAAAGAAATCACATTTCTAATCTGTTTATTGTGATCACAAAGCACAGAAGAAAATGTGATAAGATAAGACTATTATTACTTACCTATTGTATTTCACTAAACAAAAAATTAGGTAATTATGTTAATGAGATAATATTCATAGCCCAGAATTTAAAGAATTATTATGCAAATCACATCATGAATAAGGAAAGAAAGCAAAAGAAACGTTTGCACACCATAGTCAAGCAATTATGCCAGAATGCACACACCCTACTGAACTTTAATTTGAATGAATGGAATTAAATCATGTATTTTCATACTTTTCTAAACGTGAAATACAGCATGCTCAATTCATCACAGTATGGGTAGTCACTGTGTAAGCACCTGCATGCACAGAGATCATGCAGGCTGCACTAAAGTTAATTTCAAGTTTAAAAAAAAAAAAAAAACAACCAAAAAACAAAGAGGCCTGGAGTGGCTAAGCCATATTGCTTTATGTAAAATCTACCTAAACCCTCCATTTTCTTCAGTTAAAATTTATACACCAATGTCGATACTTCATCAGATGCTTCCTTATGGTACCGCAATATTCCCTCCCATCAGATTCTGCAAATCAGAATAAAGTAAAAAGGCTCCTAGGAAATGACCATGAGTAGCAATGTCTAACTAAAAAGGTCAGAGACAAGAGTAGGGCACATGTGTTCAACTCCTCCTGCGATAGGGGGTTACTTGCTAACCGAATTGACAAAGAGGAATGCATGCCCACCAGCTAAGCCCAGGGCTGAGACAAGAATGCCAGGTTTTGTTTAAAGTTACTCTGCTGTCTGTCTCTTGGTGACCTGAAGTATGTTTTGGGTTTTTTTTTGTTGTTTGCGTGTTTGGGTTTTGTTTTGTTTTGTTTTTTCCTCCTTACCTTACAATCCTTCCCGCCACAGCTGGGGAAGCTCCTTGTATAACTGTGCTCGAGTGCTTTGTCAGAGAATGAGAGGTGAGGAGTTGTGAAATCCTCAGATTTAGGTAATATTCAAATACAAATATTTAAATAATCTTTCACTGTGGGATTCTAACATACTGACTTTTACACAGCTTAAAAGTTCAATGACCTGATAAAAAGTCTCCAGTAAATTACACCACTCAGCTAACCTACTCCAAGATGTTTGAGCTCTAAAAGGAGAATACTTCAGCTAATTGAGAGATATCTTAAACTCTGGGAGTGGAGCTGTGGAAAAATACATTTACTTACCATTTACTGTGGTTATTCCACAGTGAGACCAATGAGGCCATGAGCAAAACCATACTGTGGTCTCCTTTAAAACTGTAAGGTCGACATATTCATTTCTCAGTTCGTTAAACCATGATCTCAGTGGCATTTTTTAAAAGCTATGTTGATGAGCTAAGGCTAATTCAAATGACAATGGGAGAAGAGCCAAAGAAAAGTTTGAAACCAAGGAACTACCTGACCTTGAATAGCTGCTTGGCTCTGCCGGTAGCGGGCTGGACTAGCAAAGGTGCAAAAAGTAAGGAAAACATGGAATATGCCCAAATATACGTAAAATGAATAATACAAAAATAATGCTTATTGATTATCTCATTACTTTAGCGCTTGTCCTCCTCATCCAGCAAAAAGAAAGGTCATACCTGGGACAGCTCAGTCTGCCATGAAAGGGTAATCAAATAGGATTTACCATTTCTTTAATGTAAGACTGACTCTCGTAATGAGGAGGAGGGGACTGTGATCCTGGAAAAGCTTTTCTTATTAAACTGTCAATTCTGCATTTCTAAAAAATTGATTGAGGTACATGTTGATGATCCTGTGAATTTTAACAGCTTTAAGTCAATTACACCAACATCCAAGCCCAGAGTTTCAATACTGATGCTGCAATGTTATCTTTTACATCTGAATGAAATGAAGTTTTGAAAAGCCAAAGCCAGGAGGTATAGGTTAAAATGTGAGAATGCAAAGGGAAGCTCTCTCCATGCAGCTGTCATAAAATGTTGTTTAAAGCATTTTGTGATAAAGTGCAACAAGTTCACTTAGAAATCATGACAAAGCATCACTTCTCAAAGCCTAAAATTATTGTGATGGAGACAGCATTTCCTCCTGCTTTACCTGTGAATCACATTACATAACAGGAAGATAAAATGGAAGTCAGTACCAAAGAAACTCTAGAGCTATTCTTATCTTTTAAGCAGAAAATGGTGCAGACTACCACCAGGATAAGGAGTCATGTATGTCCCCTTAAATCCCTGCTTGGGGAGGAGTACATTATTCATATGCCCACCAAAGTGTGGGAAATAAGGAAACAAAACTAACAAATAAAGAAAAAAACCCCAACAACCCACCCTAAACTAGTTTAAAAAGTCAGAAATAGCTCATGAAGGTAGACTGAATTGTTTTATCAGTGAATCCTTGACTTGTGGTCAGGCATTGTTAAATTTTGTGCAAAAAATGAATGTATTTTGTTTCTTTTCCCCATACTTGCAGTTTCTACCCTTTGAATTTGGAAAGCTGCAATAACAAAAAGCCATTGTTCTGTTTGTGCATTTGATGTTTCCAGGACTGTAGGTAGAGTGAGAACTATTTTATAGTTAACATCTTCATTAGTTTAGGAACCATATTGCACTTACAATGACCGAGAAGAACATTTATTTCATTTATTTTAACAGAGCATAGTCTTTTATGCAACAATTGTATCAAATCATAATGTCAGAAAAGTTTTTGTTGATTTGGTTTAGTTTCTGGCCAAGTTAATACTTAGGAAATTATTCTTAGGGAGTGAGCATATAAATTTCCATCTCATTTCAATACTTTATGTAAACATGAAAAGTTAATGCTGTGCCTAACATTTAAGGGAGAAGAGCAATATGCTGGGTAACATATAGAGTTTTTAAAAAGAGACTGACAACTCTCTGCATTAATTTACTAAGTTTTAGTGAACATTATCCACAAAAACGTGTTTTCTGAACCTGATAAGGACAGAATGCACTGGTTTATGTTCTAGACTGGCTATGGCCCCAGAAATATTTCTTACTATAGACATCTATGCAACTGACATTTTGCAGAGAGAAGAATACACTTTATGTCAGAGACAAGACAAGATTTTCTTCACATACATGATTTTGCTAGATGTACTTTTTGAATAATGGCTATATTGTACTTTTAGTGAAAAGGCATTCAATACTTTCTACCTGGAAGTATTAGGCCAGAACAAAAGGGAACCAATGCTTAAGACTGTATTCCCTACAAAAGTATTAGTTCTGTGTTAGAATTTTGTGAGGATTTGGGGCGGGGGGGGGGGGGGGGGG
>JAVJGG010000039.1:5769740-5808211 GCA_035590195.1 Aviceda cuculoides | reverse complement strand
TACTGAACTCAAAACACAGCACCCTACCAGCTACTGGGAAGACAATTAACTCTATCCCAGCTGAAACCAGGACACAGTTCAGAGCAGTCAGGCATGAGCTCAAGTTGTCAGATACTCTGGAACTAAATATTATATGTTTGAACCTTATCAGTAATTACAGTGTCTATAGGCTTATTAAAGACTTGTCACCTACCAGTATAACTGCTAAAAATAGGGAGTTTATTAAATTTCATCTTTAATAAAATTCCATCTTTTCTCTCCTCTTTTCTCTTTCTTCCAAAGGAAAAACAAAAGAAGCTCAAATATTTTACCTAAGGTTTTTTCCCTTCCAAAATAATAGAATGAAAGACATTAGCAGCCAAGAGAATCTGACAATACTGGAACTTTCTGAAACAAGGTTTTGCATATCTCACTTGGCAGCTGGCAGCAGAATGTGACAAATGAGAATTCTCACTCCAAGCTGCTGGCTGCCAGTCATGAGTTATCTTATTGCTTGCAGTGAGAGCAGACCACAGAAAAAACAGGCAAGCAAGTAGGCCAGAGATACAGGGAAAAGACTGGAGAAAAATTTTTAAAAAGGAAAAAAAAAACCAAACCCAAACAACCAAAGAAACCAATCAGATGATGAATGCAGTGGTACTTGTACTCTCGATGCTTTATTTAGCATTGAGAATTCTTGTGTCGCATTATCACAGGTTCTAATGAAGGTTATACACAATTAAAAACATGGTCCTTGCTATGGGCATGTTTTAATTTGTTCTTCTGTTCATCTGAAGTGTGTCAACTTTTAATTGTTCTTTTAGAGCATCTTATGACTAACTGAAACTGCTTATTATAGTGCAAGGCCTATAGCTAAGCCCGAGTGGCACCTATCAGACTGTCTCCTAGTTGTGATATTACTGACTTCAGCATATATCCTGGCCAAATAAACACTTTTTCAAACTGAACCATGAACTAAGCTCCCCTTGTCCCTCATAGGAAGAATTCAAGTGAGGAATGAGGTCTCTTTCCCATTTTCCCCTGTGCTCAATGTGTCACGCATGCTCTTACTACAATATTTTCTGCATTGTAACTTACTTACTGTCAAGTTGATTTCCACCTCGCCCCCCAAAAGTCCCCTCTTTCCCAGTCTTTTAACCATTCACAAACCATCAATTTGTTCTTAGAATTTAAGCATTCCCTTCACGCACACACAAATCTCCCTATTCTCTACCTCAAACTGGTAACCAAGGGAGAGGCCAGATGACATGGCAGCACTTTCAGAAGATCATTTTCTTAACGGAAAACATTGCAACAATGACTCAAAACAGAGGGAGCTGTTTCCCAAGCAGTCTGGAGAGCTAGATCGAATATTATTTTCCGTATCTTGCTCCAGCACCGCAACACTGTTCGTCCTTTCACAGGGCTTGCGTTTCCTCTTGCAGCCATGGCACCCGCAGAAAGCCGCCCAACGGGGGCCAAGTTTTCCTCGCGGCAGCTTTGAAGCAATTCGGGTCAACGCTCAAAAGGAGGGGTGCCAAGATGGAGCAGACCTCTTGTGGCTTTTCTTAGGAGCCTGTGTTCCTCCCCACCTCCCTCTTAGCTGGGACAGAGTCACTCTGGGTCCATCCTGAATCATCTACTCTTAATGTTTTTAGGCTAAAAGTATGCAGATATATTTTTATGGTTAGTCGCACTGAAGTTTGAAGAAGCAACAGATAAAAGAAACAGCTAGCACCACCACCTGTTGGTGAAAAGAGGTAATTTTAAGTTATTTGTATTATATTATGTAAATTGATATTTGTTAATAGTTCAGGTTTTAGGACAGATATTGTTTATTCTAAAAGCTGAGTGAGTATGCTTAATACTAAACAAAGTCCTGAAAATGATAGGTCACCTCTTTAAAAAAAAAGTACTAAAGCTTTCTGTAATCTTTCTGTGCAACAGTAATGAGAGCTGGGAGCAGGATAGCATATACATGCGGTTTCTTAAGCTTTTTTTATTTCATTATTTGGATTTACTTCAAGTTTAGAAAGACTTAAAAAAGGTTATTTATTGCCAGAAACTACCGCAATTACAATCCCTGAAAGGGATTTATGACTTTTCAGGCGTTTCATGACAATATACAGGAACTTCCCAGAATAATATGAGATTTTAGAAAGCAGAAAAAATGATGACATCTAGTATCTTCTTAATATCTGGCAGTTGTAAGGATTCTACTAAGATTTACTCCAACATAATAACAATAAAAAAAAGAATCTTGTGGCTGATTACTTTTGCCTTCTTAGATTATGGAGTTAAGATAGTCTTACTGAGTATTAGCCCCTGAAATACATAATTTTTTTTTTCAGGACTAAAAGAGTATAGGTTTTTTTTCTGTGACACCATTATCTCCTGCTTACCTGTCTTTCCCCTTACCTATCAATGTCTTTAATAGCGAAACTCTGGAGATTAAGAGGCACCCCAGGACCATGTTCAGGCAGCACATGCCACAGGATAACATGCTATTTGGTTAAACACTAAATTTTGCTAAATGCTGTTTATTGAAAACAGGGATTCCTTCCGTGTTTCCTAACAGCTTGAGATATAAGTAAAGAACCTGAACATTTTCAAATAGCAATGTGAAAAGCCGATTCTGCTTTGGACTGACACCTGAGGCATATTTGAAGATATTCCTTAATAAGATGGAATAAGAGGTCTTGGAAATGGATCCTTCCAGTAAGAGGAATAATAAAACCTGAGCTAGCACTTACCTAGACATGCATTAGTTCAGCAGCGTAGTAAGTGAAGAGATGCTTATGAGTATTGTTTTGAAGTATTAGTTAATTTTCTCCATCATTAATAAATAACAACTTCTTTTGAAGCACTTGAAGAAAGAAATTTTGACTGACTACACTTGCCTAGGATCCAACTGCTTAGAACAAAGAAAGGTGTTGCTGATTAAAGCCTTGCTGATGTCTAGTGAAGCCTCTGAATGTTTTCCCACTTAGATAATATCTGAGAAAATCTTGGACAAAGAAACAGAACAAATACTGGAGTTACTTATGTTCATTGGCAGTAAAACAGAGAAAGCTTTAAGGCATATTCCTTGGATAACTTTTTCTACAGTAGATCAGTTTCCTTTAGAAGAAAGCTATTTCAAAGAGACAGAGCAAGACATCAGATATGAAAAGTTTCCAGAAGTTACCAAAAAACGAATCAATGTATGAAAAGAAGGCAAGAGCAGAGTCATACTTTAAATGAAAAAGAGAACTTGCTTGGTCCTTGAAAAAGCAAGGGACTTAACACCCTACTACCTTCAGTACAGGATGGAAAGCAATGTAAGCATTCCCAACCACATTCTTTCCCATCATGCGCCTGAATACAGGCAACTGTATCCTAATGAAAAAGCTTAAGATCCCAGGGTTGTGCGAGCATATGGTTGCATCTATTAACTGTGGTATTGGCGCGGTTTAAAACAGCCATTACAGAAGTGTTCCAATTTTCTTGGACATCATCCACTTAAAAACATCCAGAAGACACAAGCGCAGTCTGATGGTCATTACACATGCAGAAGCTGATTTCCGATGACAGCTCAGCCACCTATCTTGGGAGCTGATGTCCACTGAAAGAGAGAGGCTCTTACAAAAGGCAGCACAGAACGCCTGGGTTTAGAGCCCTCCTCCCTCACCATTTTCACGAAACTGTTCTTGTTCCTTGGTCCCGAGTGATCGTAGTCGGTTAAAAGAACACCATTCTACAGGCAAAGTTAAGGATTTTTCTACACACATGTAATTTTACATATATCTACAGCAAAATTAATTTCCTGTTTTGTTGCTCAGTCAGTCTCATGTCCTGGTAATCCCAATAGGGACATGCAGAAAACTTAATTTCACTGATGTGGAATCATCACTGTAAAAACCAATAGCCCCTCAAAGCAACCTGCTCTTCTAGATCTGCATACAGATAATATTTTCAGAAACACAAACCTCAGCATCCACTGCCTCCCCTTCACAGACTGCACAAACACAACCACATCTCACGTGCAGGTTTATATATCCTAATCAATCAGGCTGATTTTAATTAATCCTAATTGTCCTATTAGGGTTCCTGGCTAACAACAACACAGCAAAAAGGATTCCCTAAGCAGCCTAATTGACTTAATCAGCTCCTTAATAATCCTTCATCAGGCCTTTAAAATGAACTAACCTCTAGTTCATTTTAATAAGCATATTGTAGAGGAAGATAAAGCTAACTTCTTGACTTTAGGAGCCAGATTTCATCACGGCAGTGAAGAGCGTGGCAGGCAATAGATACGTTAGGATCCACAGATAGAGAAGGACTGCATTAGAAAGATGCGGCAAGCTTTCCTCCAGGCATGTATAAGCAATGGAGGAAGTTTAAAGAGCTCTAGCTGCATTTTCCCACAGGGAAACATGGGATTGTAATCTTAGACTACAATTACAGTTGTTAATGAGTCTTCAAAGGCTAATTGAAGGTACTGTAGGTATTAATATAGTCATGAATTAAAACCCCTATACATTAAAAATACCCAAGTTAAACTAACGTGCGAAAAACTAGCAAGCAACTTTTGCAGTATTTTTAGTGTTGAACTTCTGATAGTGTACACATTTAAGCTGTGCATAGAGATTCACGCGGTGGTGGTGGGAAGCAAGCTAAGCACACATGCTGTGGTTCTGACAGAGATTTGTATCCTATTTTGCACAAACGAAAAACCTCACTATTTCAATATTTTTTGTGAGTGCTAAAGTCACGTCAGATTTCAAGAACTCTAGCTGTGCAGCTTATTCATCACACATTTTCCCTCGTTACTCGTATTTGTCTAGCAGTAGGAGTATTCCTGGCACTTTACAGACAAATGACATGATACATTTCTGACCTAAGAATTTTGTCAGCTGGAGCTTTAGGTTGAGATTTTTCACAACCATCAAGTGTTTAAAAATGCATATGAAGCTCAACAGGATTTTCAGAATCACCTGTATATTTTAGGGTGGTGTGGTTTTTTTTTTTTTTTTGTAAGTTTTATAAAGCATTCTAAAGCACATAAGTACATGTAGATATATGCCCTCCACTGGCTCTATGTTTGCATGCAACACATGTAAATAGGACTTCATATTCACTCATTTCACTGAAGACAGCAAGATCAGCACAGGGTTAGTATGTGTGGATCAAAATGAAGGATTTTAATCAGGATTACAGTGGCACAAACTTTTGCTTCTAATCCTAGTAACTATTTATTCATATAAGTAGTCATTAGTCCCTCAAGGACTTGCACATGAGTTATATGTTGGAAGTCTACAAGTGCAAGCCAAAGTAACAAAACGTCAATTGCAAGAGCAACATGTATTATTTTCTTTTGGCCTTCTGATTTATTAAACATTTTAAATTATATGAACTAGGTAGCATGAAATGAAGTAACAAAACAAATTAAGTGCAGCATTGTTTTTCTTAAAGTTATTCTTCCTAAAAGATCAGAGCATCATGACAAAACCAAGTTTGGCCCAACTCATATCAGAGTGATGCCTTTCCTACAGGCTCTTCAAAGTGCTCTCTAGAAATATTTATGTGAAGGCCAAATGCATCCTGAAAAAGCAGAATCTGGAATAAAAAAACCCCAAACAACTGAATCCTTTTACATCCAGCCTGCATCTATCCAGATAAACTTCAGCTGATGTTAGTGTCTCCTCTTTCTCAGTGAGAGCAAGAGGCTTGAGGTACCAACAGACACTACTGCCAATTCCAAAATGGGCCAAGTGTGTGGCTTAGCCAGCATTCCCCATGCAATCTTCAGAACCAGTAATATGCTTGCTCAGCATAGTGTGGATATACTTCTAAGCAGGAGTCCTAACGGTAAATAGATGGCAACATACCATTCACGAGAGCCCCTAGTTACACCAGGGGGTTATTATCCTACTTGGAAATCCCTGATTTCAGATGATGATGTGATTCTGTCCTCTTCATGACATTTATTCCCCGAAATGAAAGCTAGAGGATGTGTGAGAGATTATAAAGATACTCCAGTCAGTTAAATTCAATAGAGAGCAGTTTTCTTTTAGAATAGTTACAAGTGTCAAGACCAAACATGCTGATCATTCAAAAGTTAGTGTTCCAAAAATTTTATTGTGAGACAGTTGAGGTATTTGTTTCAGTGACTTAATCTAGGCTCACTATGAGCATTATTAATGTATAAGTTCTAGTAGATGGCAAGAAACCTCTTCTTTACCTTCATTATCACACTCAAGGAATACACAGGAGTGCAAGAAACGCCTCGAGTCAGAGAAATTGTTTACCTAGCCCAGGAGTCTGTCTTGCATACAAACAAGAGGAGAGGACCAGCAGGAATAACCCTGCCCAGTCCCTTTAGTACACATTTATACACGTCATCCATAAACCTAGTTTGTTTTTTGAACCTGCTGGTGCTGTCTGCCTTCACAGCCTCCTGGAACAACAAGTTCCAGAAGCCGGGACCACTAAACCTCCCTATCACTAAAGGAACCTTCCCCCTCTCCTCGCATCTGCTTTAAGCTGTTCTCCTGCTAGCGTCATTGAGTATCCCGAGTTCTTCTGATACAGGAATCCACAACGGTTCTGTATTCAGCTTACCAACCACCTCTGTAATTTTGTAGATCTCTATCTTACAGTGCCCTCAGCTTTTGTTCCCTCCAAAGTGAAGAGTTTCAGAGTTTTTAGTCTTTCACTGCGAGGTGCCTGACCTGCTCTGTACTGCTTTGCTGTGACCGTGCCCAGGAAGACTAGAACAATAGTCAAGATGTCAGCGCAACAAGGCTTTATTTTTTGTTCTGAATACTACTGCTGTATCAGCATTCAGGCAATGTTTCATTTTTACTAATTTATTTTGACATCGAATTCAAGTGTGTGATAAACAATTTTGAAAGGCCTTGCTGTTCATAGTCAAAATGCCTAAGTCACCTTGAACAAGAATGTTAGATACGGACTTTTTACATATTTCAGACTTTTGTCTTTTTCACTGTAACTCAAGAGAGGACCTTCTCTCAGATTGTAAGACAGATGGTGCAAAAATAAACCTGCCTGGCTATCATTACAAAGTGGAACTAACAGAAGAAAACCTTTCCATTTCTAGGCTGTAGAGAAGCACAGAGAGAAGTTTCCTGGATCCCAGTCTCCGAATCAGTCTGTCAATAGTACATGGATTAAACATGGAAGTAATACAGCTGTTAACAAGTATGTACTGTTTTACTTGAGTCATCACAAATGAAAAGTGGTTCTGTAGAAGACCTCAGAACAGAGGGCAGGGGCAGATATCTGGATTTGATTCCTCACTTAGTGAGGAAAAACAAACAAAAAACCCAAAACAAACAAATAAAAAAAACCCCCAAACCAAAACCCAAATCCATATATCAATTATTTGTCCAAATGGCAAATTTCTTTTGAGTCTTACAAACAGAAGAAATAATGCTTTCTTTGTGCCCCAAATCAGTTAGGGAGCAAAAGCTACTTTTTCAATAAAGACATTTTTATAGAAGGAAGAAAACCTGAAAAAAATCCATGCGACAAAACCCCAGATCGCACTCCCTGTGCAGTCTATTCCAGCAGACTGTGCTAGGCAACACCAGTCAGATTTCAGTAGAATTCTAACTAGTCTCCATAAACAGTGTAACATTCAAATTAAAATATTACGGTGTTCCTGTTGTTGCAAAGGTTTTTCTTCAGAGGGGGATCTAATTTTATGGTATGCCTTAAAATAAAGGGTAGTCTATTAGCTCCTAAATCAACAATAAAATTCCCATTGATTTCAGGGAAAACAGGGTTGTCACAGCTATTGATACCCCTAAACCCACGTACTATAGGGATATTTGAACCAAGTAAATTTTCCAGAAAAAAAACCACAAAACACTTCCCCCCGCCCAACACCAACCCAAAACATACAAATGGCTTCTGTATCTGTCTCCTTACACCTCACAGCCACATTCGTGACACTTTGATCAAGTTAACTACAGAGATCTTGATATTTGCCTATCTACTAGCACACTGAACTAGCAATAGCTGCTTAAAGCTAGCCTCAGATTGGGAATAATCCCTTTACTATGTTTCAAACCTACATTATGAAGGACCAAGTGAAATTCAAATATTATTTGTCCTTCTGCTGTACATTTAGGAAAAACATCTCAGTTTAAGCATTTTAGAAGTATTTAATTTTTCAAGCTCACTTTGATAATTATTTCAAACTGATACGACAGTATGATTAATTCCTCTATAAAAGGCAGAAAAAAATGACAAAGTGTGTTTACACTTTGCATACACATACAAATTATCGAACTACTGATTAACATAAAGATCTTGGATGTAGTAACAGCCCATTTGCATACGTACCCCTTCTAATATTTTTTAGAAGTTAAGACATTTCACATTTCATTAGAAGCAAGATCATCAAAATAGAATTCAGAAATCTGAAGCCGATTGCTTTGTAAACCCTCTATTCTGTAGTTTTGCTGGACTTATTTAATGGAAGTAATACATTTCTAGGTTCAGGATGAATTCCAGTGTGCTTATTGTATATTAATAGCCCAAAGAAATTCAACATTAGGTTGCTGTTGAAATGAAACTCCTATAAATGTGCTACCATTCTTCCATTCAATAAAGGTCAAGCTGTTAGTTGACTGTCATTAGGCATAGTCTCTTGACTGCTTAAAGGTTATATAAATATTAAAGTTTATGAAGTCAGCTAGGAAACTTTCTTTTTAAACATCTTGCCATATTATTTGTATCTTTTCCCAGAAACATTTATACATCATTCAAGAGGGTGATGTGCTTTTCTTTTGAGACAAATACCTGCTTTTCCATAAATAACGACTTTTTCCAAAATCAGTGAGCAAATAAAAGGATAAAAATCTTAGCTAAAAATGATTATTCGTATGCTTATTAAAAAAAACCCCAAACAAACCAAAGCCACCCTATGACTTTATTTCATTTATCTAGACTCCTAACAGTGTGGCTTTCATTATTAGGTTACAATAGATCAAGATTTACGTTCACACTAACGTTGCTCTCATTTCCATTTATATTAAACTGGTATTTGTTTTTTTAAAGTAGGCACATGAATGAACAGAAACTTGCCCAATCTCTGTTTGTTCAGCTTGTAACTTCCACAATAGCAAATTCAATCTTGTTAAGAGGCTTATTCTTCCATTGTAGAAGTTGCTTGAATTGCAAGAAAGTTTGAATCTGCATAGGCTATATGTTTATGTCACAGGAAAAAAAATAATTAGGGAAAGGGATTTTTTGACTTGCACTAATAAATTGCACATAACTGGCTCATTTCAAATATGCTTTGCCCATTTTATTACAGAGTTAGGAGAAATGCCTTCATTTGACAGTAGCAAATGGAAGTTCCTCCAACAACACTGTAAGAATAATAATGAAATCGCTTCCACCCCGCTCCCCCGGCTCCACCAACTGCTAAGGCAATTTTTCACCTGAACATCTGTCCTTGCCCACTTATCAGAGAAGTAAGTAGAAGCCAGCACTCCTAGTGTAATACTCTGGTCACAGGCAATTAATGAAAAGGCTATCACTGATGTTAATTGTTCGTTTGAATGATATTCCTCGTCTAGCCACTCGCTGGCCCTATATTGTCCTCTGTGAGCTGTTTATACTCTTTGTTTTCAACTTCCCTGTTTGTCAAATGAAAGAAATAAAGTAGATCTCTCTCATAAGGATAAATAGGGAGTCTCACACCAAGATTTCCAAGCCTGAACTTTCAGTAATGTTACCTGAACAAAGTTATGGGAGTAAAATACCTACTGAAACAAGCATAGTATCTTGTAAAGCACACTGATGACGTTGGACTAAGATTCCATGGGGAAAAATGCAAGCTTCTGTTTATTTGTTCTATTTTCCTCAGTAACAAAAAAAAAAAGGAATGTTCTCCAGTGTTACTCACTCACTTCAGAGCAAAACAAAAAGGAGCATTCAGATATGTGACTAATCAGAACATGTGCTATTGTTGAACGTGTCAGATACCATTTTTTCCTTTTTCTTTAGCAACTCCTTACAAATATCAAATAAAAGCATTGTTCAAGTTTCTGGTCACTTCCCATTTTCTATATTTTGGTGTTGGGTTGTTTTTTTCTGAATACATATATATTAGCTCTGATTACAATTTTTGTTATTGAATCTGTGTCATTCATGGAAATACGAAATCTCTTCAATTTCTTTACATTTTGAACTGGTTTATAATTGCTTCTTCATGGCCACATTTGCTTCTCTACCTTCTACATAAACTCCCTAATAACCCCCCATGCTCCCCCCAAAAAACCCAGAAAACAGAAAAAGTGTGTGTGGGTGGGTGTTTAGAATAAAAAGGTGATATTTTTCAGAAGTAAAGATAAGGAAAGACTAAATTGCCAAAGAGAATATTATAGTGAACAGCTAGAGAAAGCAAACAGTAATATTTCTGGCATTATTTTGGTTTTTTATAATACTTCTTTTAATTACAGTTGTTATTCTCTCAGTGAAGGGGATATATGCTATCTCTGTCAGTTACATGTTGAGAACAGTCATTTTCTAATGAAATAAGGAGTATCTAGACTGTCCCAGTGAGGCTAAAAACGAGTTATCTTATGTTAAAGTGAAAGTAAATACATAAATGCTTTCCTGTGCCCAAGAGCACCATTGAGAATTGGAGTGCTAGAGCATTAATTTCTATGAATAAAGAATATTCAAAATGTTTCTCTAAAGGAGTTTTATAAAGATTCAGGGGTCATTAAGATAGAAAGTTATCTCTTCCTCCTAGAAAGCGACACTTTGGCACTTCTATGGAAATTACTATCTGAAGAAAGATATGAACAGACGTAAAAATAAAGTGGTTGCTTAACCATTAACTGCATCTTGCAGCCAACTCACCAGAACGATGAAAATTTCTCTTGCTTTTATGCAAATATTCCAATATAAATATACAGGAATTACAATTCACTGTGATATCAAATTCACATTATGCATCAGCTAAGATTTCTGGAGTTAAACCTTCTAAGCTAACACTGAAGAACGGGTGAAGTAAACCACGTCCAGCCGACGCCCTGATCTACAAGAAGTTGCAGAGAATGTTAACCCTCCTAGTTTGGTACTCACTTCCAAGATGAATATCAACCTATGATTACTTCTTGCAAAAATTAGTTCATATTACAAAATTCAGGAGGAACGACAGAGCTTAGGCACATTCTGTATCTTCTGCCTCATAGCCATCGCCAATGGCCTTTTTTGAGGATTTGTATTTACAGGCAGACAGAAAATCGCACGGTAAAGATGAGAGGTGGATCAACTGTCAAAAAGCTTAACCGTATATTGGAAGGGCTCTTTCCAGTGAGCCTTATTGATGCTCTTCCATGCTGAGATACTATCAACAGATATTTTATACAATTAGACTTTTAAGGTCCGTGAACAATAAAAAAAATCATGGTGCTTCTGAACTACAACTTTTCTAAAGCTTTAGAAAACAGAGGGGGCTAGAGCATGACTGAGATTAAGGGTAGGAGGGAAAGCACCTTCCTAGAGTAACTGAGGAGGTACCAACTTGGAATAGCTTATTTCCATTAAAAGAAATAGTCTGACCACAATAATTAGGTACAGTTACTATTGAAGGGCATTCACTATTTTGCATTATAACCATAAGACATTTTAAAAAATGCCAGACTACTGGTTTTACCAAGATATTACTATTTTACATCCAAAGGCAGTATTGCTCCCTATTTAGGCAACAAGGCCTCTAGATTTTCCCCAATTTCAGTAGTAGAATACAGTATGTCATGAAGAAATATGTCAATCCAACTACTTAACTGAATTTTAGTCAATTTTCTCACATTTTACAACTTAACCCCACCTCCCCAAACATACTTTTGGACCTGATATTGATTTCAAACACAGCAGCCGCTTCTAACATCTCCCTTCCCTCACAGCCCAAATAATTGTAGATAATTAATACATCCCTCATTGCAATATTTAATCATCTTTGCTCCTAAATCTAGCAAGTAACTGCACAGTGGTAGGCCAAACTTAGTATTTAGTGATACGTTCAGAGCTAAACATTTATTTCATATTATTATTATGATATTTAGCAATTACACCACACACATTCATTAGTTATGTGAGCAAAACTAGGACTATACCAAAATCTTGTTGTCCGGTTTTGGAGAATTGGCCTTATATTTAAGATCCTTCAGGACCTCTAGCAACACAAATAAACAAAAAAACCCCATACCCAAAAGAAAAAAAGCCAGTCACCTCTAAGACTGCAAACATAGACTGCAATAACAAGCAATTGAATTGTAATCCTTAAACATCACTTTTAATATACTGCCAAACACTGGGTTAATTATCAAAGTTATTATGTACCACACACCTTTCAGAGCTACAAAAATAATTGAATTTTCCTGTGGAAATATCAGCTCCAAAGAATATCATCACTAGATCTTGAAAAAGAAAATTAATTAAGTATTTAAATGCACAAGACCAACATGCTTAGACAGACAACAAAAGAGTGTAGTGAAAAAAAGCATTATAGCATTTTGATGTTTCATTTTTAAGGCTACTATATTTAATAAGAAAAATCCATTGCAAGATATAGGCTGTGAAGCAATGTAGCAAATTAATGGCTAAATGATGGGCCTGAAGGGGGAACCAGAAGCGGTACCAACATTTCAAGCAGCAGCAAGTCTCCATGAAACCTTTCCTAAATGTGTGAGCTCACTGAAAGGAAGAAACTCTTAAACAGTAGAGTTAACTTGTGATCTGAAGTGATCATGATGACTAAAACCAATCAAAATAAAATTTAGATATCAAGTATTTATTCACACCTAATTTTTTCAGTGTAACTTCTAACTGGAGTAGATGTATTTTTGTTTGCTTCCCAATTTTTTATGCTGTAGTTCAGGCAAAATTCATTGTAACGATGGATAATCCATTTCAGGTAAAAGGCATTGATCTTCAGACAAGCCACATATTTAGATTAATAATTTACTGCATCAACATTACAGACTACATTAGGTTGGAGGAGCAGAAGAACGGATTCCACAAATTTTCATTTCCATGAAGTTATTGTTTTGCGAGCGATACAAACACAAACCGTTTTCCAAGCTCAGGAGTTCTTTGCCTATATAAACCTGCTGGATTAACCTGGTGGTGTGTGTCCTATCACTGGTTTTTGTTTGTTAGCTTTATGAGGGTTTTTTGTTTGTTCGTTTTCCTGTAAGTGGTGTCTGCAATGACTGCTGAAAGGCTATTTGAAATAATGAATTACAGTGCAAGAAAAGTTAAACTGTACATAATACAACTAGGGCTAATCCTGGATCTATAATCTGCATCTTCAAAAGGTACACAGATACCTCAGTTCTGCAGTGGAGAAATCAGAACTAAGCATGTTTAGAGCTTACACAATTTCTGAGACTGGAAGATTTCATTGACTCCTGATGACATTTAACAATGTTTTTATTAAACCATTTTCAAATGGTTTAATAAATAGTACAGACTACCAAGCTTAAGATCTATTATCTCCTCCAAAATGAATCACCTGTGTTCTAGAGCAATACTTAAGGGGCAGGAGAAAAATCCCAAAATTTTTAGTATTGAACTTTCCAGAACTACATCACCATCTTAAAGATTAAAACCTTTACACAAACACTCCAATCAATATAGACTTTGGACATTTCCACCTCCCAGAGGAGAGGGAATAGCTCGGTAGAAATACGTTCCGATGGCTGAAAGCTCATAGGGAAAATTTTTTTCTAAGGACTGTTTGGTAGATTAAGTGTGTATCTACCATGTATTTGGTTCCCACGTGGACACTTCTGGTGCCCAAAAGGAAAGTCTTTGTAGGAGATAGTTAATCAGCTTCAGATGTTTTCACATAGCAAATTAATGTGGATAGTTAACACACTGTAAATTCAACATTGCTTAATAATCCCATTTATAGATAAACCCTAATTAAAAGCTGCCACTGTAGTAATTTTATACTATCAAGTAGCTGGCATGTTGAAATGGGTGCAAAAATTACTGTTGATTCACATCTGTCGTGTCCAAGATATTCCGACAGTATTTGCTCAGTTTGTAGTAAAAGGACCTTTATTCTCAAAATGTCACAGCTACAAATTCAAGTGAAAACATGAAAGTTGATCTCACTGCTTTATTGCTTGTTTTCCCTTGTCCAACATGCAAGTAGACTTGATTCTTTAACTGGAACCTTTATTAGCGAAAGCACCAAAGAGAACCCAGCTCGAACGCACACAACACCGTTGTCACAATTAAAAACTAGCAGCTTCTCGTTTCTTATCGAAATACACACTTACAACTTAACTACGCTCAGACAGCAGTAAAAATTTGCCAGTTTTAAGTGCAATTTTCCTCCTAAAAGCAAAGTTAAGAACTTCTTCCTACCGTATTTTCAAAAGCATAGCTTTAATGGGAGAATATAACACTTGTTACAGTAACATTGCTGATTAAAAGAGAATTGCTGCAGTCGGTGATTTGCAGTGATTTATTTGGCAATATGGAGTATTAAAAACTTTTAGAACTCATTTAGTGTACTGTAGGTGACGTGATTAAATATTACTGTAGAACCACAGCTCCCCAGAGGGCTTAATCAATACATTTTTATGTTTTCCTATCATATCTGCCTTGCTTTATTTTCTCTGAGCATGCTCTGAACATAAGGGGTAGATGTTTTATATTCAAGCAAATATGGAGAACCGGTGAACCCAATTACTCTGATTCTCATCATTTAATTTGTCATCTATGATGCAGAGCACATTGTAACAAATTATATTAAGGAAACTATTTACAATCTCCACCTCCATTCCCTTCCAATAGGATTTTTTTTTTTTAATAGGTTTTTCCCTAGATAGTCTAGAGTATTTTTCTATGCTTTGGAATTTCAAAAGTCTATCTGAAAATCTCTCTTGGGGAAACAAACAAACAAACAAACACCCCAACCCCAAAAAACAATATCCCCAAACCACAATCCAAACCCAAAACAGTCCCCCCCAACAAACCACACCTGACAAGGGGGTGGGTGTGTATGTACATGTGCGCAATCACAAGTCTTACCCAGTAACACTGCATGTTGGTTTTACCATTGTTTATAATATCTATTTTGCATTAATTAAATATAGTGGAATGCGATTTAATTTAAATGCAATTTAACTGAAAAATTAACAAAGTTCACTTTGAAGATCAGTTGGAAACAATGTGTTGATATAAAAGAATTACAAGTAATTTATGACAATGCAATACTTATTACAAGTTATGTTATTGGCTTGCTTTCTAAAAATAATTTATACTTCTATGATATTTACTTGTGATAGTATTTTTTATCTTTGTGCATTTTTACTGTTCATTTTTATCCACAAGAAGTTATGATTTAATGCCTTTAAGTTTTGCGATTTATAACAGCCTTTAAGCTTTATTTGTATTGAAGAAAAATAAGACTACAGGCAAGGCTACTTTCTAAAGTTATAAGGTTAGTGGTAGAATGGAATTTTTTACTAAATTTATTAAACCTTCCAAATTGAAATTGAAAATAAAATAATGAGACACAAGCATTGCATTAATCTTTAAAATGCTAAGATTTAGCAGGACTGTGTTGTAGACAATAAATTCCCAAAAGTTACATGAGCGTACCAACAAGACCAACATTTTCCAATGACCAGTCTAGTGTTAGAAATATATTTTTAAGGAGCAAATGGATTTGGGGCATAATTGTGGTGAATAAGGACATTCACCATTTATGTAACTGAAGGATAATTCCAAGTACAAACCACCCATATTTCCCCCTCTGTCTTCCAAATCTTTTTCCAAGAAATAATAGCATTCATACATGATCAGTAATTTGACATAAGGGTCAAATTAAAAAGAAAAGCTCATTTTCACACCTGCAATTTCTCTAAAGTCAAAGCAAACACATTACAAGAGTACATACTACATACCATAGAGTTGAGTGATCCCTAAACGTGACTATAGATTTGAAGAACGTACCTATATAAAATAAAAGTTAGCCTAGCAAAATAAACATCTCTTAAAGGTGAGTTTCTGCCTGTTTAAATCACTAGCTGTAGGACCTGACCACGAGTCTGGTTTTAGTATGAAGACTGGCCATCTTATCTACAGGTGTATTCAAGAGGATTTTAAACATTTCATGATTATGTTTTGGTGAACTGCAAGAGAGAAATCTTTTTAACCTCCTGTAGGAGAAGACTAAAGTGTGTGCACATTAACAGCAGGAATTCAGAAGGATACAAAAAGAAAATGAAGAAGTAATAAGTTAAATGCCAAGGGATTTTTGTTGTTGCTGTTAACAGTCACTTTGATAACAGATTCTGTACATAGCAAAAGCAATGTATTAAGTCTGTAACAGAAAATGAATAGAAACATTTTATTTCCCTCCACACACAACAAATAGCAGTGAAAAAAAGAAGGGTTTCTCCTATTTACCTCTTTTGATACCAAGTTTTATTGTGTTATAATCCAGCTACTAATTCTACTACACTTGTCTTGAATTATTTTGCAGTCAAACACAAGATGACAAATTCCTTTACCCTATTGATACTGAAGCAAAAAGGACCAAAAAATTCTCATAGCATACACAGTAAGGAAGTCAGCAACATAACTATAAAGTGTTCTTTAGATAGAGCTAGCACTGCAAATTTCTATATTACTAGCAAGTTGAAAACAGGTGTAGTCCTTAGCTATGATGCTCACACATCATATAGCTTTTCAGGTTTTTTCCACCAGATGGCAGGTGAAAGTTTTGATTTCCATATACAAATCTGTTATCGCAAATTATACTAGTACTACAGTTCTCATAAGTGTCATCTTGAGTCATTTGCACTAAATCTTTTGAGTCACTCAGATGCAGGTCATTACAAGGTATTTTGCTTCTGGATTAGTGGTAACTTAAATTTCAAAATTAAAAGTGCACCAACTAAAAACTTAAATATGAACCATTCAGATTACATTGTTTTGGAAAAATAAAGTTGAGGGGGAAAATGAATATATGCTAGGAAATGATGTATTTCTGGACTGAACAATTTTAAATAGAGCCAAGATGATAAGAACACACTGCAATTCTTTTCCTCCATTACACTTACTTCTGGAATTGAATCAACTCTATCAAGCTCATTCTCCTTTTATCTAATTATTCTACATTTCTAATATGATTACTAACCTTAGGAACAAAGCCATGACAAGGAAATGCTCTGAAAATATCAATCCTCTTTTGGTTTAAATGGAATTAGAAATTCAATACAACAAACCAGAAAACTTAAGGTTTCACAAAACATTAACTCCAGGGCCTCAACCCCGTAAAAACTAGTTTTCTCTGTCCACATGAACTGTCTCTAAAGACAAAAGGGGTTCAACGTCTCTCTCTTTAGAATAGAAAGACCTTCTGGCTGGTGTAGGATCAAACAGCTTAAATGGTGTTCTTACAGCACATCAACACCAGCAGTTTAGTTTTGGATCTCCCACGTGCCCCCACTTACCACGCCGTAGCTCATCCCGAGGAGCAGACTGGGAGCACGAGAGCTGTACGCTTCTCCGACAGAACTACAGGAGTACATCTAACGCGCTCCAGACACTAATGGATATTCAGCCTACGCAGCCAGGGTGAAGGAAAATCCCCGAACCACTTGCAGGGTGGATGTTGGCTCATCAGCTCCAGCTGTTTCACTCAACAGCTCTGCCTCAATTGCGCACAGCCCTAAGTAATTAACTTCCAGATACCCGAGTAAGCCACAGGTGTTGTGGTTTAGCAATCATTACTAATTGTGCTGCCCACATTCAAGTAGCCTAAAAAAAAAATATTATTATATACTTAGCCTTTCCCAAAGAGAACATAAATGTTCATAACAAAAACGTCAGGGTTATAATAAAATAAAGAGCATTTCTTATTGCAGTGGGGCATGTAAATTATGGTAGCTTGGTAATTTTTAGTGAATTTTATGTCAATTATGTATAGCTTTTCAATATTTGGCCTTTATCTCCTCTATTCTACTACTTAAATATTTCAGAAAGAGAATTTACAAGAAACAGAACATAGAATGGAAAATTACCAGGCTGCTGAACCCTCAACAAAGTTCAGCAAGCTGGATTTATTAGATTCTAGACACAAAACATTATCTGGAGACTGAATGGTGATATTTATTAGAACTGAAAACATTTGAAAAATAGATCTAAGCTATATCTAATATGGCTTAATTATAGTAATCCACACAGTATATTTTTATCTCAATGAAAGTGGATGGAATTATATTCAGAAATCCCTGTACAACAGGATTTAAAAGTACCTTTCAGGGTTTTTTTATGCTGTTTTATAATGTAAGCTATGTATTTGATAGTTTTATACATGTTGTTATGTTCCTAACAACATTTCTCTTCCTAGAGCTCTGCCTTGAACTTCAGCAAAAGAATAACATGACCTTAAAGGTGGTCTTCATCTGGCTAGGGTTAACTATTAATATTTAAGACCAGTTTATCTTTGAAATCATATTTTATCATGACACAGTATTTACATGAGCTATATAAAGTACATTTACAAATACACTAGATGGTAAATACATAACAGGATACTTCATAATCTCGAGAGATAATAATGTTTAGACTTATACTTTTTTGAACTGTAACAAAATATTGCTGACCCTCATCTGTTTCCTCTCTTAAAATCAGCAGAACCTATCTTATTTAAAGCTCTTCCCTTCAGCTGAGCTTGGACTGAATGAGCCTGACTAAGCTGCTATACAATAGGCAACTTTTTCTATAAAAAAAGGCAATCATAATTTTTTTCATCATCACTGCTCCTGTTTCAAAAAAACGTATTTTTGTAGGTCAGATTCTGTGAAAAAAAAACCAAAAACAACACTAAAAGCATTCACCCCCCGCCAAAGACACAAACCAAAACCCCAATTTACCCTTACATAAGGATATGAACGTCTACGTACACAGCTGGTATTACAGTGGTGAAGGTGCATTTAACAGAGACCTCCAGTTCTGATGTCAGCAGACAACACTAGTGACATCGAATGACACATTTAAGCATGCACCAAATTAGGAAAGATGTAACCGAACACCTTCATATCCCCCATTGGTGATCTGGCCAGAATAAAACTTCTGTTACCACAGTTTTTAAACTCCAGCTGGTCCAAAATATCTCACTGTCCTTCCTCACTAACAGTGACCGCGAGAAACACACAAAACTTTTCCATCTAAAGTAGTTTCTCACAGAATATTCAGCTAACATTGAAATCCCAGGCCTTACTGTCAGTGCCTGTGGCTTGGGCTCAGGGCATTTGATAACCATCGGGTCAGAATAAAGCCTAGCGACAAGTTTGCTCCTCTTGTGCAATGGGGTTTTCTTTAGGGTTAAACACCTTTCCCCTATGCAGGGGACAAAGTACACCCAGGGTACTCCAGGACTGAGGAACTCGACCTCAGCCTGGGGAGACAAGTCTTACCACCTTTTGTTCCAAGAGCAGAGCACATCCATTCATATTGACTTTCGTAACAAACATACAGACACAATGCTATCTAGAAACAAATAAATTCTAAAATAGTCATTGTTTCTCTCTGAGAAAGAGTGACAAAATGAAGTTGCATCTGATTATCACTTTGCATAATACACTCCTGCCAGGTGCAGCGTTGAGCAGAGTGAAGAAAGAACGTATACACCATAATCTAACCCATCATCCATATGCAATTAACTTGTGAGGAAAAAACGTTTTTGAAACAGTACCAAATATGCCAAAACAAATTCACCTTTGGTGTCTCCACTCCCCCTCCTGCCCACATACACAAGCAATCCCACAAACTAACATTAACATCTAAGACAGCTGTTCTGCAGAGTCTATGGAGGCCCATTCAATAATCTATTTTGCCAAACATTGCAAGCACCTGCCTATCTCACATTTGGTCAAATAGCTGAAAAAATGGCTGAAAGCCTAATAATGGGGTGCAGATCTTACCACTGCAAGTAACTCCCTAGTACTCAGTTTGATCCATCACTGATCAAACTATTTGAGTAATAAAAGATGAACGAGCAGTTCAGACTAAGAAAAAGCATGCTGCTCACCTCCTGAAGGAAGAAATTGTGTAAGCAGCTACAAGAAATGGGCGGTGAACAGTAGGCAACAGAGCAGTACAACTTTTCATTGCATCTTACAGAAAACTTCTATATATTTAGCATTCTGTTGATGACTATCATAGTGATCTTTCCCTGAAGCCTTGTTTATCCCCTAAATCTAATCTAAACCGGTATGACTCTATAACCAAAACAATAAAGAATAAGCACAAAATTACTGAAAAGCAAAGGGGTGTGTTTCCTAAAACCACAGTTGCATACCTCAGTGGCCAAATAGGCAATTCTGTGCCTCTTGAATACATGAACTAAACTGCTGCTTTGATAGCTCTCGTTCCCAAATTAGAGTGATTAAGGAATCCGTATCACTAAGCATTAACGCTCTGGTAACAGTGTGTGTTAGTCACAATCCGTCCTGTCTCCATGTAGGAAGAAAAAGTCATGCTACCTCAATATTCAATAAATAGATGAATGACCCTACTTGCTACACTTTTGATGAAGAAAAAAATGACAACATAATCCACTGATTCTTTTAATGTCTCGTTTCACACTCATAAAGTAACCCCAACCCAGGCTAACCTAGAGTAACTTTAAAAAAAAAAAAGTTCTAGTGAGTCCTGTTGAAGTCTTTCAATTCTCTGGCTAAATGATGAACCACCTTGAAATGAGAACACAGTTTGAATTTTATTCATTTATTTGGTATGTAATTGGCACCTTCAAACACAAACCTCATCCCTGCTACAAGAGGTTTGCCATTTGAGCCAGGCGACACATTTCAAAAGCTGCCGAAGGAGATGGTCCAATCTCAAAATGAAGAAAATATATCAATAACCGCACTTCTTATAATCGCACTTACATCTTACTCCAGTGAAATGAAGCTGAAGAAGGAACTGGCAGAAAGGCCCGACTGGTCCTTTGCCAGGCCACATTCCCTGAAAAGTCAGGCTGAGAGAAAGTGGTCAGGAACATGGACGACTGTAATGAAATACAGGCAGCAAGAAGAAATTGGAGCTAAGGGGCAAGGAAGGCAGAATGTTGCAATTTTAAGATAAGGACAAACAGATTGATTTCAAACCAAGAGGGAACAAGCATCGAGGTCTGAAAATTTTGATTGGAACAGAGCAGCTCCATTGAACTGCTATTTTCCTGCTTTACATCTGCAGCCTAACGTCTGCCATTTCTGCGCAGCTGCGCGGTGCAAAGAGCGAAAGTAGTGAGTTTTTCTCTCACAGGCGGGATCAAGGTCCTTCTGCTGCCCTCGGCCCCAGAATTCAGTGATAGCTCTGGCTCAGATGAGTAGGAGAGCATGGATGCAGCCCCTAAGGGCACTCACACGTGTAGCTCTGGTACCTGAATTCCTGCTCCGTAGCTGTTATTTGGGGCTATGCGATACAGCTGGCTTTCTAACAAGCGTGCAACAAATTTAAAAATTATGGTTCAGCTTTTTTGTTTGAGAGAAAGCCACATTCCCAATAAAGGAATCAGTCACATAGGAAGCTCTGGTGGGATTAGAGTTAAGGTGATAATGGAAATAGAATTAAGAACTGTAGTATTACAATGATACTTTGTTAACTGCAGGAAGCAGGCCTATTTGATTCAAAGAGAATATATTTTATTTAAAGAAATGTTCTTAGGGAGTTTTCAAAGGAGCTGAAAGAAAACAGCTTTCTCTTTCAGTTTTAAATAATGCAGTTTAGGAGATAGGCATTTTTTATCAAAAAGAATAAAAATTTTTTTGATAAGAGAAGCATTTAGAAATCATCTCTGTAAATATGCCTCACTACAGATTGAAGCCAAATCTGATGAAAATGTTTGCCAGGTCCAGCAAGAGCTGGGCTACTTTTTATATTGATCAGGTATGGAATTTAATGCCTTTAATCATTGTTCCAGAAAAAGTTGTCAGCACACAAGCTACCTGCACAGTTTCCACTTTTTATTAGCCCACTTTGTCCTCTTTAGTCTTAAAGAACTAATTACAGCAAGTGTAACACTTGTATTTGCTCTGGCTAAAGATGAGATTTTGTTTGGTTGCAGCGAATGAGTGTCAATGAAAGTAAGAACATTTACTACCAGTTGCATGGGCTATGTGATAAACCACACAGATTGCAGACCAGGCATTCTGACGTGATATTGCTGCTCTGCCTGTCAAAACCAAACCAACCTCGTTGTGTGGAAGCGAGCACAGAGAAGCGCGCTGCAACCTCAGAATGACACAGGAGGGAAGGTTCTCCAGCATGCTGAAGAGATTCCGAGAATTGCACCCTGAAAATTCAGCTTTAAGTCAGCGATACGTACTGGCTGTATCAGCTGTGGTAAGGAAAACAAATGTATACTTAGTGGTGAAACATCTGACTTTTTCGAACCAGATATTTCACATCTCTGAGAAGTACCTGATGAGACAAAGAGATGTTGGAAAGCACAAGTCAAGAAGAGCAGGTGACTCCCTCATCTGGATTTACAGAAGACACGCAACCATTAAGTAATGAATAAGTTGTATTGTCATCTGGTTTGAAATGGAAATTTGCTAGTGTAGCAGAAATGTAAGAGTTAACTTCATTTTTGCAGTCTGCAAAAAACTGGAAACAAGGAATTGAGTGGGCAAGTAAACACAGACGAATAACTTACAGACAAAACCCCCACTTCTCCATGTTTTTTTCTAAACCATGTAAAGTAGAAGACTCTCTTGCTTGATTTCTGTATCAGCCACTCATAATTCTAGAGACTTTTACCCCACACGAATTAAAAAGATATTCTCATAAACTAATGCTAGAGGCCAAGAATAAAATGTGAAGTGTGAGAATCAAAATATTTCCTCAGTGATACTGGTGGCAAGCAACATACTCTCCTGGACATGTAGTATCTGCTGCCGAAAGGTACGGTGCCTTTCTTCTGTCAGTGTAATACAGAACAATTACTCTGGTAATAATCCATAAAAATAAACCCACCATAGCTAGTTGATCACTACAGTTAACTGAGGTCTAATAACAGTATTGTAAATCTTAAGGAACAGAATGGACCTACGTGACTGTCTCTCTTAAATGGTATGAACACAGTTCAGTAGAGGAAGAAAACCAAACCCCAAACACATGAAGCTGCTTCTTTCGCAGGCTTTTGGTACCAGTTTTTGATCCAAAAATCAGCATTTGGGCATCTTTTTTTCTGAATCATAACAAATCACAATGATCATAAATTGGAGGGAGGCACTACTTTAAAAAGATCTGCCTCATGTTAAGATTTTATATTTTAAAAAATGATAATCTGTACTCTTCTTTATACAACCAGAGCCAATATTCATTGAGTTTCACTAGGCTGAAACTTAACCTCATATGGATTGAAACAAAATATGTAACATTAAATTTTATTTTGGAATACAGAAAAGTACTAAGGAAAATTCATGACTAATCAGAAAGCCAAAGGGATGACATTAATAAGAATAAATGTGAAAAATCCTATAATTTATCTCATAACAATCAAATGCATTGTTAATCAGTGACTTTTGTTACAAGGACAAAGGAAAATGGGAGCATCCTCCCAAACTAAGATCTCTATTCAGATTGCAGACAACTCAGCTCTTAAAAGCTGTCTGAATCTGTGAATCTGATTTCAGTACTCTCTAGAAAAGCTCACTGTACAATCTGTTATGCCTCACAATCCTGGGAAATATAATGCATATATGTCTATGTTACAGAAAATCATTTTCATAAAGATATCAGAGAAGATCACTAAATGCATGCGTATACTTCAAGACATCGGTATGGCTAGCTTAAACTAAAAATCATTCTTTGGGTTACTCAGGATTCCCAGTGTCCTCAAAGGGCACATTCCTTTTAGTACATTAAAGGAGCTCATTTGCGCAGCTAATTCTAGATGTTCGGTTGTTTTAAACAACGGATCTGGAATTTTTCCCATATTACATTTCTGCTCCTCCCATATAAAACTTAGTAGAATTTATAAAAAATTGGAGAAACATGAAGATTGTCCATGGTAAATATAGAAGTCACTGGAATATCATCTGCTTGTACCAACTCTTAATTTGCTCTACAGTTTCATGCATTAAAGATCTCTGGGTGAGGCATCCAAAAAAAGCTGGCTAGATCAGCTCCTTGTGACCCACTTTTCTTTTACTCATCCGCTACCCTACCGTATGTTACATGATGACATGACTGCATTTGTTTAAGAAAGGATAAAACCTATCTGAAAATGCATTTTCTTACTGCTTTCCCATTTTCCCAGAACCTTCATTAGCATTCCTCCTTCAAGCTAATAGTGTGTTATTTAATATGAATGGAGCCACACTTGGTCCAATACTCAGTTGTTGTTGCAAAGTAATTAGACCCCAAATGCACCCAGATAGTTCCCAGGCTACCAGCTGGATAAAATGTTCATTGCTTCTTTTGTAGATATTTGGACTCTGATCTAACTCTTTTCTCTCTTAAAAATCAAGAGAGAACATATGAGCAGAGAGGAGAGGAAGAGACCAAGTAATTCAGTGTTATGTAGACCTCTTAGTAACTCAGAATTATATATGAAATGGAAGCGTCTGTACAGCGTATCTGTCAGGCTCTGTAACACAGGTGGGTTTGCTTCCTCAAGATTTCTCTCCCTCTTTTTTCTTTTCCTTCTTCATCAGCATATTAATGCTCTTCATCATCAGTCTTTGGAAGTGTGACACATATCACATTTCCCATCCTTCTGAGCATATGGTCTGGAACTATTCAATAGCTGCAATATGATGATTCCGGGCTGCTGAGCGCAACTGATTGGCACATTAAACTGCTGGGAGACTCTTATCTGGGGCAGACAGGATTCTTTCCAGTGCAGTCCTAAGGGGCCCTCAGTAATGAAAAATAGTAATTCTAAGTCTTTTCCACCTGTCTGTTGCCAGGCATTTTAAAATGGAGTTTCAATAGTTTTTCTTTCCCCATAACCCTTATTAAAGCAAATCAAGTGTAAGCCAGAAGAACTTGGAGAGTTTCACTAGAGGCCCTGCAGTTATCAATTCAAGAATAGGTTTTTCAAAGCCTATTTAGCCTTGCTTTTAACACTGTAAAGCAACCTGATGTACAAAAAAAGTTAATATGAATAGGTATCAAATTGACTAAATAAATACAGCAGTATGATGTTTGGTTTACAATAAAAAAAAATCTCTTATTTAGAAGAGATTTTTCCCTTTCTTATTGAATCAATAAAGTGTAATTTAAAAAATAATTTCTTTTGAGCATAAGCAAGAGTAGGGAAGTCAAAATCTAACTGAAGATATAAAATTTAGCAGATCTAAAGAGATTCCTTCAACTACTGCAGCCTCCTCTTAACTGTGATTATAGTGATAAGCACACATTATTTTGCCAGGAACAATGAATCAAGCATTTGCCTCCCATCCACATGTCTTCACCTAAAGGGAAAAAATCGGCTTCCAGACTTGTGACTTTTTACCAAATAAGGGAAGGATTTTCTGAGAACAGTGACTTCTTGAAGAATTACTGTAGGAATTGGATACCGGTATCATGATCTAAGAACAGAGCTTTTGTGGTTGACATAGTAGCAGTTTAAACGGTTTACATGTATTGCCTTTAACTCGGTAAGATAATGCTTCACTTTCTTTCATCTACAAAAGTAGAAAAAATGATTCTTTTCACCTCAGTGTAAGTTTTATTATGTTTAGATCCTTTAACAGTGGCTGTGTTGTTCCCTTCCAGGACATAATGTTAAATCCTGAACAGACATAAGGATATACAGGACTTTGTAGCAGATATACCTTCAGCAGTAGTGCCCAATACTAGGGAAATGGAGCATCACCAAGAAGCCTTGGAAATATTCTCAATTGCTTTAAAGTTTTTGGGCACACAGTTTTCTCACTTATGATTTAAACTTTGGTAACCTTTCTTGCACTGGATGCTTCACATCTCTAAACTCTAAATAACAGTTTCTGGAAGTTTATGAATTTCCCACTCTCTCATGGTCTTGCAGCTTAGAAAACATGGATACAGGAAGGATTTTATTCCATACGAGTCAGCCATTCATACTACATGAAGTGTTGGAAATTAGAGTTATTACTTTTGAAATTGCAAAAAGAATCCAGAGAGAATCCATACACAGGTCCTCTTCACAAGTATTGCTAAAATTTGCAATTACTGCCCGTTTGCAGGGATTAGCTATTATCATTTTTGTCTGAAAAACTTC
Organism: Aviceda cuculoides; assembly: GCA_035590195.1. Classification (NCBI taxonomy): domain Eukaryota; kingdom Metazoa; phylum Chordata; class Aves; order Accipitriformes; family Accipitridae; genus Aviceda; species Aviceda cuculoides. Next base: position 5,781,957 of record JAVJGG010000039.1, on the reverse strand, counting down.
TCAGAGGAGAAGCAATCACTTTATTTTAAGGCTGCTAGAAAGAAATCACATGCAAAAGTGCTTATTTTCACATAAAGATTAATATTTAAATGATATGCTTGTCTTTATGCCTCACATAAAAACTGTTAACATTTGCATTCTTCATGGACTGACAAATTTTTTTACTTAGTTTCCAATGTTTATGTGTTAAAATTCTTATTTTCCTCCAGCATTGCTGCACAGTGAGGTTCTGGCAATGTTATTTGCATTCAGATTGGTAAAACTGAATTCTTTTCAATGGTGATATACTAAAGCAGTTGGATGCATTAACGTTTGTACAACTCTCCTGCTGGATATTTGCAAGACCCCTTATTTTCATGTTTACCTATAAAAGATAAAATCACTTATTTGGAGAACTTTATGAGTGGATTCTTGCAGAGTAATCTGCTGCGAGAGACAGAGCTGTGGATCTCAGAAGGACAACAGGCTGATAAGGAATATCTTAGATAAACAGTTGTATGTAAAAATATTTTCCCCACTTTACATTTGCTTATGTTTCTTCTATACATGCTTCTCTGCAATATAAGAAAGAGTCAAGAATGATTTACTAGCAGTGCAGTGGCCAGCAGTAAGTATGATAATTATTTGAAGTGGACTGAAGGGACGCTTTCAAATACTGGGCACAAACTGTACTTTTTGGGAGCTCTTGGGGAAAAAACAGCAGTTATGCAATTCTGTTAGACATGTCCTACTACTATTAGACATGTAGTACAGCTCAGTAGGTAAGCCTTATTCAACTATGTTATAAATTTACAGTTTACCAAATTTATAACATGCCTTTCATGTTTAGCCAGCTATTATGTCCTACTCTAAAATTAGAGAAAACAGTAGTACAGATCAGAATTTTAGTGTGTTTTGTTTCTTCTCCATAAGGGCAGATGTCACATCACCAGTATGATGTGTTTTTTTCAAACATAATAATACAAAATTAGGAGTGGCTATGGTAATCCCAAGTGTTCAAGACTTGGAGTATCTGTGGTGTGTACTAAATTTTTCAAGCAGCATAAACTGAGTGCCTTCTCTCCAGAATGACTCTTGAGGGTTGCAGAATTGTATTTAAAAGTAAGTAAAAGACCTCTTTTACTAAAAGTTTTGCTGGCAGAGTTGTAAAATTAACATTATTGATTTTAATACATTTAATAAAACAATGCTATCAAAATCAGCAGCAAAACACAAAACATTGTCCCTTCTTATGTGTTGAGGAATACACTTTCATGAAGAAAGCTGTACATTATGAACATCTTTATTTAATGAATCAAATGTTTGATTAATTATAAGACATACTGTAATTTGAGGAGATACTTAAAGGAGAGCATGATGAAGGAAAATGTCCTCATCTCTTTTGGCTTCTTCCTGCTCAAATCTCAGAGATGTGCTCCTTTTCCCACCTTGACTAGGTATCATGTTCCCTGAATGACTTTAGGAGGTATTCTTCCTCGAGTCAAACAGTCTGTCATTAGCACAAAGTAATCCTTACTATAATGGTCTTTAATTGCCTTTAATTATTTTATATCTGAATTACCGTACACTGCAGGACATTTAAAGCCATAATAATAAAATATCTTATTACAGTGGCTTATTGAAGTACTACTGGGCTTTGACTTCTGGGAATCATTCTCAAGTCCAACAGTAATTGTAAATCATTCTGATCTCTACCGTGTAAGTCAATGGGGATATTGCATAAGAAACTGAACTTGTAAACTTTAAAACATTAATTCCTACTAGAACCAAAGGCCCTAAATTCCTTCACTCATCCTACTTGGGTTAGGTGAGGGCTCCAAAAGCAAGGCAAACATCAACTATGGCACAAAATCAATGCTTTCTTTTCTCCTAAATATACAGTATTTGTGACCCACAAAATCCCTGAAGCTAGCCCAGTAAGACAAACATTGCAGTATAGTTATTAATGCTGCTTATACACATGCCATATCCTGAAATCACCACTTAAAATCTGTGCTTTTAATCTGGGAAAGTTTTAGGGCAAGGTTATTTCTTGAAAGGCAAAGATAAAAGGCAGCCTATCCTCAGCAAGATCTGAGGTAGCAAAATGATCATTAGAAAAGATGTTTAACATGTTTACTAAAAGCAGTAAGTTTTTTAAAAAGAAGTCAACTATATTAGCAGCAGAGGGGGATTTTAGAAGTATTCAGTACTAACATCAGTAAAGCAGTTAAACAAACTCTGAACAATGACAATATTTTCTAAGGCACTGTAAGCTAGGTGCGCAGGAGACATAGGGCTGCCATCGTGCAGATGTGGTTTTGCTATGTAGTCAGCACCTCATCAACATAATCTTAATACTCCTATTAGTCTGCTGTACAACCTTGTGCATGCCTCCTCTCTGTGCCAAAATGTCAACACCTAAAAAATGCAGGCAGCAGTGCTCCAGCTATACGTGGGGACGAGCGGCCTACGGTTATCTGGCGTCCAGACTTGGGAACAAGCACTCTCTTCGAAGAACACAAAGTAATCAAAACATGAGATGCCGTTATTTTTTTGTTTATTATGCAATACGTACAGCACTTTGTGTTCCCAAGGGCCAGGTGTGCTGAACACCGAGAAACTATACACAGGAGAAAGCCAGAGCCCAAGACTTGGACTACCCCAGTCTAGCTGTGACATGGCAACAGCAGAGATGGGGAGAACACTTCTAATTCTCGTCAGAGCTGCCAAATTGCATCAGCTGCCCGTGTCCTCTGCTTTGCCAAGCCATCATTAAGGCTTTGAATCCGTACAGACTCAAGCAACCCACTCTTCATGGGGCAGCAGGACTAGGAAATAGGCAGCACTAGCACATCGCAACGCTAAAGACAGCCCCACCGCTACCCTTGCCACCGCGCTGCCCCCCTCCCCTTTTTTCTTTTTTTCCATTTTTTGTTAACAAGCTTACACATTGCAGGACATGTTGCACTTCCAAATGACACGTCACAACTCCTTTTAACCTGAGGAATGTCAAAGTGGTCTCCCATAAGGTAACAAACTGAATTAAAGTACAGCAAAAGCTAAAGACAGTGTTTTACAGGAACTTCACTGGAAAAGAAGACAGACATGGGAATCTCAAGACAGAATACTAGACATAATACTAGAGATAATAACAAATAACTGATCAGTGGTTTAGGATCTTCAGATGGTATTTGTAGTGACACGAGAGAAAATAAATCAATAAAACATTCTGATTTCAAAGCATTTTTATGCACCTTAAAGGAATTTACTTAACTTTTGTCTTAATCATCCTTGTGATCATTCTTTTCCTGTCATCAGCCACCTAAGGCAGATGCCAAACAGCTGCGAGCCTCTCCATCGCACACTAGTTTTAGCATCAAATCTTTTCTGTTCAGATGTAACACAGGCATTCTGTCAATATTGTGTCACAGAATGTGCCCTCAGCAAGCCCAATCTTTTCATTTTATTGTATTTTATTTTGTCTTTCATTAATAATGTGTATTAAGAATCACTTATGGAAAAGACAAGCAAACATAGACTTTGGTCTTTGGAAGAAGAAATGTTTGTTAAATTTGTTGGCTTATGCCTACCAAACCAGCACAGCTGAGACTGATAAATAAGAATTTGATTAGCATTCAAATTATAACTTGTCCATCCTCTTCATAATGACAGCTTGACTGAGATTGTGTTTGTCCATTTTCAGAGATGAATAACTGTGGCATTTAGTAAAGAAGTGAGAAAACCATGTTTGGTTTTTAATTTGCTTTAGTGACTTTCTTGGCCATGGTTATTTAAAGAAGAGTCTAGCCAGCTGCCTTTATTTCCCCTTCTGTTATATTATGATCTCTCCCTAAACAATACTTGAAAATGGCCCATCTGAACAAAATTCAGAAAGTGCTCCAGAGCAGCTGACTAGAAGGACAAAAGAAACCATGCCAGTATCACTAAGCTAAATTCAAGGTATGTGAGCAAAGTAGTTTCAGCAGAATAATTTATGATAAAAACCTGGAGAAAATAATTTGTCCTCAATCTTCCTTATAAATAATTTGATTTATTTTCAAACACATTCTAGCACTAAGTTCTTCTTTTTCTCTGTCCTGAGGCATGAGGCATGTAGTGTTGTTAGATACATTTTCAAGAACGCATTGCATTATACGTACATAATACACAAGTAGAGATAAGGGAACTGCTTTATGCTGTAACTTACAGACGTACCCTGCATACCTGTAAAAGCATCCATGTGAGTTGCATGTGAACTTGACTGCTATGTGACCATCAGTTCTGAAATGCAGGTCAGAAAGTATTTTTCTTAAAAGTGTGCTGCATATTAACCACTCTGTAAAGAACATACATTTTTTAGAGCACTGCAGAAAGGTGGTATGCCATTCACGATGGTTTGCTTAAACCGTTCTGTCTCTCTTCTTCTTCATCACAATGCAGCAATATTTCCACAAGTACCATTCCTTCACTTTCTACAGGACATATGGCACTCTAACAGCTATTCCCACATTCTTATTCCATCTGGTGAAGAAGTAGTAGGAGGAGTATTTTATGAATAGAAACCACTCTCAAGTGGTAAGGCACAAAGAGATGAATTGACCGAAGAATAAGAGCAAGTGCAATGGATCTGAGACTATGTATGCTAAGCAGAATAAAAATCACCTGTCCCCAATTTTGTCAGTCTTCATATGAAATGTTTCAGACAATTTTTTAAGTTATCAACAAAATCACTAATTAGAGGATATTTCACTGTTCTTCAGTGTCCTTCTCCCTTCCACAAACTTCCATGCTTTATTGATTTAATTATACAGTATGGTTTTTTACTCATCTATGTTACACATTCAATTATTACACACTAACATAATTCAAGTTAAATTTCTCAAATGCACTTAAAAAAATAACCCATTTATAGATATGTAACTAGTCTGTCAGGAAAAAAAAAAAAAAGCAGCAATTATTCAAAAGATTACCCAGAAGCTGAGCTGATACGTTCAATTCACTCCTTTCTTTTGCATTACAATTATGTCCTGTTTTAGGGATGTCAAATTTATATGAAGATGGACTTTCAGCTAAATGGGAAACTGCCCGTCTGCATACTACCAAGCTATGTGAATATGCTGAATGTCAGTTTGATGTTTGACAAGAAGTCAGTCTAACTTTTAGAAATGTAGAGGAATGTGTCTTGAGGAATATATGTTGCATGGTAAAAGTCACAAAGCTAAGAATCTAAGAACCGTGTCTGAGAACATTAAAGCAGTATGGACTAAGAAAAGTCATAACCTCAAACAGGAGAACAACTGCGTCTACAGTATTTCACTATGGGATAAAAAGTAAATAATGCCAAAAATCATTCTTACGTAAGCTATTTATGTTTTCCCATTTTTTCACTGCCTAAATGTGCAGTCAGACCTGGTAACTGCATTATAGACATAGCCTGATATCCATGGCTGATAAGCAGAAAAACCTTAATTGGGCATTCTGGCAAAATTACTTCTTGCAGCTTCAAACCCTCTCCATGCTGCACAAAAGGCTTACTTGAAGTGCTGCATTCTACAGTATGATATTTAAAAATGGACTGAAATGGTACAATAAAGGAAGGTCAAATAAGTGACACCAAAAATCTCATCAGGTATCTCAAGATGTTGTCTCTGTTCATTACACAGAGTAGTAAGTCAGTGCACCATGCAAATCAAAGTTTATATAAGCATTACACTATCCAAAGACCAGGCCTAAAGGCAAAAGGTTGTGGCCATCTAATTAATTGTAAGAGTCCTCTTGCGCAGTTATGTAAAATCCCATCTTAGTAAAAATTCCAAGATTTAGCAAAATATTTGTGAGTTCTTGAGCACCTGACAATTTCTTCTTACTGAAGATTTGGGAATGCATCTCTGTGCTGAGTTACAAAAGGTTCTCAAGTATGATAATTAATTGAAACGAAGAACTCCCATGTGGCACCAGATTCACATTGGATTAGAATGAGCAAACAGATTTCCTAGTCAATGGAGTATTTGTTTTACATTCGTGTAAAATGTATTCATAACAAAGTAGTTCAGATGGTTCAAAAAGCACCTACTTTACACTGTTTTAACCTTTGTAATGCAAATCAAAATATCCTGCCTGTTAAAAATACAAAGCCGAGAACTTCTGCTAGTCATAAAAAAAAAAATGAAAAAAATCTTTTAAAGTACCAGAGGTTAGACTGAATACTGCCTGGTTTTACACAAATTCCTGGCTTAGTAGGGGATCCTAATATTAGAGTACATCTGGTGTGATTGCTGTTAATGTACCAAAATTCGTTACAAGTTCAGATTGTGGCTCTGCAATATGTGGGAAGTATTATATCCACAACTAAGCATTCTCTGTGCATAAAGTGCAACCTCATAGAAAGACTTCTGGACTGATTTTTTTAATCACCTTTATGTAATAAAAGTGAATTTTATAATCAATAAGTTCTGGAGATTTTGAGGGGATGGGTGATTTCAAAAATCTTGCTTCCAGATTTCATTTTACTGTTGAATTTCATATGTCTACGTGTGCACCCAGAAACAACCTGTTTTACAGCTGACATTTCAATATATATCAGCCTAGAATATTTATTATTTGCATGTGTACTGTGTTCAAGTGAATTGACCATTTCTTTTTACATCTTCTTGACATATTCACACTTCATTAGTATTTTCTCCCTTTCTGCAATTGTGACAGGATTGCCTGCACATTAATACTCTGAATACTTTCCTGAATTCTTTTTCCTCCTATGAGCTACAACTAATTTTGCATGCGTTTTGTTATTGCCTTCATAATTATCTTATCTCACCAACTGCTGTAATACAGCAATAATGGCTTACTGCTACTGGCAAGGACGAAACATTTTTTCCCCCTCTGAAAGCAGGACATGCGGAATACTTGCTGCTCCCAGCAGGCTTCCTGGGTATGGCTAGAGATCCCTTGCATATCTGCACATGCTCTCATATGACAAAGGCTTTTCTACAAACTCTTACAAATCTGTAAATGATGAATACACAATGCGAATGTCAGGGTGGTACATAAGGGTCACAGTGAAGGCATTAAAATAACAGCTGTCAACTGTTCTCTTCACTTTTCCTTGCTCTCCTGACTTGAAGTTTCACCATAGGAGGGAAGGTGTGGTGGTGAACCCCCCCAGGGCCATGCAGCAATGTCAGGACCAGCCAATATTGAGGTTTTGCACAATGAGCTGGGACAGCTCGATACTTTTTACACTGGATATGGTACAGTGAGTCAGGACAATTAGGTACCCTCTAAGTGCACCTGGAGCTCCTGTCCCCTACCCAAGACTCCTTCTACTTAGATCATGACTCCCTGTTGTGGTTACCCGAAAAGAAATATGGCCAGAATGAGATCATAATGACCAAAGTCAATCATCTGGCGAACCTATAAAGAGCAGTCCCAGCTGAGGCCCTTTGAGCTCTCCTGGACCACAGTGGGCTGCCACCAGCATCTCCCTCTGAGGGCAAGGCCTCTCAGAGCTCGCAGACTCTCTGGCTTGTGAAAATTGGAGGACCGTGGCCGAAAGCTGATGAGAGGACCTGAGCTGATATCCTTTGCTCTTTGAGGATCAACCCCTCACCCGTTGAGATACGCTGAGACATTTGACATGAATATTTCACTGAACTCAAGGGGAATTTTTAACAGGTATACCTCTGGGTTTTTATATATATATATATATATGTATCTGTATTTGTATTTGTATCTGTACATTTGTACAGATCATGAAGAATCAAATCTAGCTCAATCTTTCTTTATATGTTTATCCCTCACACTTTGGTGTTTTCAATCTCTGTATAAATCATTCTAGTTTGATTCTAACGTGATTTGCCTTCATAAGTAGTAGAGTAAACCTTGCCATTGAACTTAGTGAAGTCACACTTTTATAAATTCCTATTAAATCACTTTTGCTGATACCTTTGGCGGTGATTCTTTAAGCTGTCCAAACCATTCTTTCACGACAGAAGGGCAGGCCTTCACAGTGCACCCCAAAGCAGAAGAAACAAGAGCCCTTTGTACTCAGACAAAGTGACAACACGAGCCGGAGCGAGCGTTCAGTCACGCAACAAAACCCCTACCACCCTCCTGAGGTGGCCGTGCCGGACACGTTGCATTGCGAGCGGACGTTGTGTGAGTTTATGATCCCGTCTGTTCTGCAGCACCCAGGTTTGGGGATTCCCACAGCACCTGCTTCAGTGGAGCCGAAGTTCTACGCGCTCAGCTCAGCTGTTAAACACAGCTCAACAGTTCTGCTGGTACGGATTTCGGGAGAGGCTGTTGCCGAATTTTAAATTTGAAATTTTAAATATGGCTTTTCCTTGAAAAGTGGGGTAAAGGCAAAATGTCCTTTCCCAGATATACAAGATGCAATGCATTTACTGCAGGTGCTCTGCTTGTAATCACACTTTGCCCATTCTGATTGAAAATCGTTATGCTTGATGATTTTTTTGGTATTTTTGTCCATGCTTCAAAAAAGTGGTGCAGCAGGACTTAATGAAAGATACTGAAACAGCGTGCCCTGGACAGACTCAGTCTTTCTTAATAAAAAAAAATTTAAAAATCTGCAAAATATATATGTAATATTAAAAACTATACAGATGACTACTTTTAGTGCATATATTTGCACTAATGCATATATTTGTATAATTCAACATGTATTCACAGCTGCTGTATATTCCTGAGTTTAATATCATTTGGTTTACAAAACAGATTCTCAGCTGATAAAAATACTGATAGTTGTGTTGATTTCCTAGAGCTATGTTTATTTAAACCAGTCCAGAAATATAGTTCCACAGATAACACTGTAAACTTCTCTGTGTGGGGCTAAATGTGCAGCAGTGCAAAAATCACAAGTATCTACCCTCTATTTTTACATATTTCCTCTTGCCTTGGAGAACTTAAGAAACAGAAGCTGCAGTTTCACATGTCATATTTTGAAAGAGAACATCAGAGTGAGTCAAGAAAAAGCATTTTTCTGATCCAGATCCTGACACTTCACAATTGCGGAATGTAAAGATGCACTAGTGTTACTGCTGAGCTGTCTGCACGCATCAGACACATTGAATTGCCTCGTCCCCTCTTCTGCAGATCCGGTTTACCAAGGGGATTCAAAATGAGAGTGAGAGAAAAGGTGAAAAGTGAGAGAAGGAGGAATTGAAGCACAGCTTCATACCATCTCTGTCATTAAAATGGCCCAATAACTCTAGTATTATTAAAACCTGAATGCAGAGCACCAAGCAATGATGTAGGATTCCTGTGCCATCTGATCCAAGATCCAACACTCCCATAGCAGTATATCCACACAGCTCACACAGTACATCACAAATTGAATGACCCATATATAGGATTAAAAAAACCCATCACTTGCTGAAAACTGTTACCAAGAGGTAACTTCCTATCTTCTTTCCTCTCTTCTTACAAACTCTTGTTAAAATTTTCCCCTGCTTTTGAGAAAGATGAATTGTATCTGAAGCCAGTAATAAATAAAAATATACATATAAATTGCATTAGATACTCAGCGTGCACCTTGACATGAATTTATTAGCAAAACAGAACCCTCATCACACCAGTTACAATTCCATTTTCACCTGCCTAAGGGGGTATTGGCACTAATGTTACTTACTGCTTATAAGCACTCCCAGGCTGTAGGTAATCCTTATTATCTTTATTATTTCAACTCTTTGGATCTGATCCTACTTAATACCAAGAGTTTCTGAAAGGTGCTATGTCTTCAGTTCACATAGACTTTGATAGAAACTGGGGATAGTGAAACTAGGACCATTTTCTACCCATATTTTTTTAAGGCATATTAACATTTTAACCCATAATTTTATGCACTTGCTGGTGTAGTTGAATAAACATAACCTGTACACTTCATAATCTCTTCTTTTTTAAACAGTTGTATCTGTTTAAAAAAACCCAACACTTTTCATCCAAATATTGTTAAGTCCTTTTACAAAAGCTTAATCACCCAAATTTCACAATTGGAGAGGCAGCAATAAAGATAGGTTAATTTGCTGTTAAGTGCACAGAATATTTGAGACTAAACACTTCAACTTTGTTTTGCTCTGCAAGATCAGAATGACCTTCCTTGTTCTAGAAGTGTCCTCCATGTACTATTTTTTTGGCACACAAGATTTCAAATAAGACATCCTGGAGAAGCAGTAGCCTTCTGGTACCACTAAAATCTTTATTGTCTTCCTTTATCTTAGGTTAGACATCATTCAACATTCCTTTTATTTTACTTTCACTTCTAATGCATTTATCAATTCCTTGCCCTAGTTCTGTCTTAGTTACACTTAAATCCTTACGACTCCCAGTGGTAGGGATGGAATTGTCTAATTACACCACAGTTTATTGCATTTTACATTTAAATGTAATCCAACTACCTCTATGTTTGTTTCTACTGCAGCAAGATAATGAATTTCAACACCTGGAAAGTAATTTTAATTTAGAAACGAGCTCACTGCAGTTGATGATCCAGTTCAAAGAAGTGTTTGTTGAGGGGTGGGAGAGCCACAACAGAATGCATCATTATCTTATTAATGAGAAGGAAACTAAGCAGGTGTTGAATACTCACTGGCCTTAAAAAGGGAAATGTAATGAGCAGCCGCCATTTTTGCTGGTTGTACTTTGCAGCACCAACTTTATCTACCCCAAAAGGCAAAAAACAAACTCCAGAAAGGCATCATTAGAAACTAATATTTTAAAGGTATGTGACTGATATGAAGGAAAGATGGATGAATATTAAAGCCTAATTCAAATGGGTTAGAAAGTGATACCTGATTATGTCTAAAGGATACCAGTCATCTACGTAGCTTTTTTAAGTTCATTTCTCAGTATGAAATTTGAGTAACAGAAAATCAAAGACATATAATCGTATTCTCTGGTTCTTCTGAGAGGAAAACAACTATCTGGAACCTTATACTAATTATATATCAAGAGTTCAACACTACTATCTTTGAAACAGTCGTTAAGGAACAGTTAAGTGAAGTAAACACATTTTTAAATGCCTTCCTCTTTAACTTGATTTGCAAAAGATACAGCAGGTGACAAGGAGACTGTGAACAAGAGTTTCTATTCATGTGCATTTTGCATTTCAGCACAAAACAAAAGGGCAGAAAAGCACACGAAACATCTGTCCTCACAAGCCCATAATGTAGCATCACAGACCCATCTGGCCAGTGGAGCCCTTCAGAATCAGAAGCAGTCTTGTTGGTAAGGCAAAAGGCTAGGAGATGACTGTTAGGTTTACTCCACGCACCAGGGATCAGGGCTTTTAAGCCAGTTCATTCTTTGTGAAAGAGATTGTGAAGTCCATCAGGATAATTAAAAACATTTATTCTTTACCTTGTCAGGTCATCTCTTCTCTTAATTGTAGAAAAGATAATCCAGGAACACCAATCTGCTGCATTCCAATTAGAAAAAAGGTTTACTTATTTGCATAGAATCATAGAATGGTTTGGGTTGGAAGGGACCTTAAAGATCACCTATAGTTCAACCCCCCTGCCCTGGGCAGGGACACCTTCCACCAGACCAGGTTGCTCCAAGCCCCATCCGACCTGGCCTTGAACACTGCCAGGGATGGGGCAGCCACAACCCCTCTGGGCAACCTGCTCCAGTGCCTCACCACCCTCACAGGGAAGAACTTCTTCCTGATATCTAATCTAAATCTACCCTCTTTCAGTTTAAAACCATTACCCCTCGTCCTATCACCACATCCCCTGATAAAGAGTCCCTCCTCATCTTTCCTGTAGGCCCCTTTTAAGTACTGGAAGGCTGCTAGAAGGTCTCCCTGGAATCTTCTCTTCTCTCCAGGCTGAACAACCCCAACTCTCTCAGCCTGTCCTCATAGGAGAGATGCTCCAGCCCCCTGATCGTCTTCATAGCCCTCCTCTGGACCTGCTTGAGCAGGTCCATGTCTTTCTTACACTGGGGGCCCCGGAGCTGAATGCAGTACTCCAGATGGGGTCTCAGAAGAGTGGAGTAGAGGGGAAGAATCACATCCCCCGACCTGCTGGCCACGCTTCTTTTGATGCAGCCCAGGATATGGTTGGCTTTCTGGGCTGTGAGCGCACATTGCTGGCTCATATTCAGTTTTTCATCCACTAACATCCCCAAGTCCTTCTCCGCACGGCTGCTCTCAATCCACTCATTGCCCAGCCTGTATTTGTGCTTGGGATTGCCCCGACCCATGTGCAGGACCTTGCAC
>JAVJGG010000039.1:5732734-5769640 GCA_035590195.1 Aviceda cuculoides | reverse complement strand
GGCTGCTCTCAATCCACTCATTGCCCAGCCTGTATTTGTGCTTGGGATTGCCCCGACCCATGTGCAGGACCTTGCACTTGACCTTCTTGAACTTCATGATGTTCGCCCAGGCCCACCTCTCAAGCTTGTCAAGGTCCCTCTGGATGGCATCCCTTGCATCCAGCATGTCAACCGCACCACACAGCTTGGTGTTGTGAGCAAACTTGTTGAGGCTGCACTCAATCCCACTGTCTGTGTCACCAACAAACATGTTAGCACCAGTCCCAGTATCAACCCCTGTGGAATGTTACTTGTCACTGGTCGCCACTTGTCACTGGTCTCCACTGAGACACCGAACCAATGACCACAACTCTTCGAGTGCGACCATCCAGCCAGTTCCTTATCCACTGAGTGGTCCACCCATCAAATCCACGTCTCTCCAATTTACAGACAAGGATGTCGTGCAGGAGAGTGTCAAATGCTTTGCACAAGTCCAGGTAGATGATGCCTGCTGTTCTTTCCTTATCCGCCAACACTGTAACGCCGTCATAAAAGGCCACCAAATTTGTCAGGCATGATTTGCCCTTAGTGAAGCCATGTTGGCTGTCACCAACCACCTCCTTATTTTTCATGTGCCTTAGCATAGTTTCCAGGAGGATTTGCTCCATGATCTTGCTGGGCACAGAGGTGAGACTGACTGGCCTGTAGTTCCCCAGGTCTTCCTTTTTTCCCATTTTCAAAATGGGGGTTATGTTTTCCCTTTTCCAGCCGGTGGGAACTTCCCCAGGCTGCCACGACTTCTCAAATGCGATGGATAGTGGCTTAGCCACTTCATCCACCAGTTCTCTCAGGACCTGCGGATGCATCTCACCAGGTCCTTGTGACTTGTGCACCTTCAGATGCCTTAGATGTTCTCAAACCTGATCTGCTCCTACAATGGGTGGTTCTTCATTCTCCCAGCCTTTGCCTTCTGCAACTTGGGCAGTGTGGCTGGAGCACTTGCCAGTGAAGACTGAGGCAAAATAGTCACCGAGTACCTCAGCCTTCTCCATGTCCCGGGTAACCAGATCTCCCATTTCCTTATAGAGAGGGCCTACATTTTCCCTAGTCTTCCTTTTATCACTGACATACCTATAGAAACTTTTCTTGTTGCCTTCCTTGTCCCTGGATAGATTTAATTCTGCCAGGGCTTTAGCTTTCCTAACCTGATCCCTGGCTGCTTGGACAATTTCTTGGTGTTCCTCTCAGGCTACCTGTCCTTCCACCCGCTTCCACCCGCCGTAAGCTTCCTTTTTGTGTCTGAGTTTGTTCAGGAGTTCCTTGTTCATACACACGGGCCTCCTGGCGTTTTTGCCTGACTTCCTCTTTGTTGGGATGCATCGCTCCTGAGCTTGGAGGAGGTGACCCTTGAATATTAACCAGCTTCCTTGGGCCCCTCTTACCTCCAGGGCTGTATCCCATGGTACTCTACTAAACTGATCCCTGAAGAGGCCAAAGTCTGCTCTCCTGCTTTTCACTGCCTTAGAAGAAGAGCTAGACAAGGTTCCCTCATATAGTATTTCTCTTAATGGCACCTCTATCATATGCGCTATGAGCACTTCACATCTGGTACCTCCCTTTTGCCTACCCTCTCTCTTTCCAGCTGTGGCTGTTGGGAATTTACACTTGGAAACAGCAGTGAGTTTAGGACAATAAGCGCCTTATTGTATGCAAGTAATAGCCTAACAAGATAAGCTAGGTAACTTTACTGGAGTAAGGCAAAGCAACGGGAAGACTATCAGGTCCCTGCTGAGGGGACGTGCAGGGATACCATCAGGGAGGAGGATTGCCCTTTTTTAGGAAAAGAAATGCGGGATTTTTGTCAATACATATGAAGCCTCACCTGTGATTCTTTATGCTTTCTAAGGGTTGGAGTTTAATTTCAAAGTAAAAGAAAGCCACAGATCCTTACTAGTGATCATAAGATATTAAGACAGTTTGCATGCAAAGAGTGTCTTTGCCTTAGTGCATTTTTAGAGAGCCAGAGCCCTCAGTTTCCATCTGTCAGGAATGGGGTGTGATAGGTGCCAGTTTCAGGGGAATTCAGGATTCATCTGAATTCATCTAAAACCAGGTGGCATTGTTAGGCTGTGGGGCTGTTTGCTAATTTAAGACACCCATAACCTAGCTAGAGCTCATTAGATTCCAACAGCAATGATCAGGGTCCTCTGGGCTCATATTTGGGCTTAGCCTTCCAAATAGAGTAAAGGAAAAAACCAAATTTCAGACCTTGCACTGGAGCTAGAGTTATCTAATACCATCAGTAATGCTTTATAGGGAAAGGGGGGCAGCAGTGATAATATGCAGCCATAAAATATGATTTCATTTTGAATTTTTGCCATGTTTGAGTGAAATTTCTACTCTTGCTTCAGCATGTAAAAAACAACTTATTTTGTTGTGATGAAACTAACAACATTGCTCCAAGTAAAAAAGGATTTAACAAAAAAAGGATTAGCAAGTAGTTTTTGTTCTCGAGTTTTCTCCCTGTATTTAATAAAATATGTGCATAGCACCAGAAATGTCGTTTGTCTGTTGTCAATAAAATACAGTAACAAGGCAAACATTAAAAAGGATTAATGATCCAAAAGCATCATAGTTTCACAAGCTAATCATTTGTGACAAGTATAATGTATTGACCAGTAAAATGCCCCAAGGTTTCATATTCAATCCAATGTTTAATATATTTATTAATGGCAGTGCGGTTGAACAATGAGGCAGCAGTATTTGCAAATAACACATTCAATTCAGGAAAAGCTGTGAAGAATTCTGAGGGAATTTGTCCACATTGGGTGAACAGGCAGTGGACATAGAAATGCAAAGGGAAGGAAAGAATTTAAACTATTTGCGCTCCTCATACATTTGGACCTGGCTGTTGTAACAGAAAGCTCAGCGAGAGCCTCCGTTCACACTGTTATCACATTAAGATGCACTAGGTATGAGTGGAAAATGATGTGCAATACATTCTAATTCAGCCTCCTCTGGAATGCTATATGCTGTACTAAAGAAGGACAATAAAAATAATACAAGCATAGAGAAACACTCACACAAAGAGAGACTGTAAGACTTAGACAGTTTATCTTGGAAAAGGGACAAATAACAAAGGACATGAAAAGGGCATATTAAAAAACAAAACGGCAGAGAAGGTAGATCTGACATTACCATTCCACACACATCATAAAGCAAGAGTAAAAGGAAACCTAATGAAAATAAAAGATGGTGGAACTGAAATCGCTGAACAAATGCTTTCACCATGCACAATTAGAGTATGAAACTCCCTGCCACTAGGTACTATGGATGCGAAGATGTGCACGGAGGAGTCTATCCTATTTCAGTTGGGACTAGACATTTACACATGTACAGTAAGGATATCCTGAATTACATTAATAGAAAAGAATACTGAGAAGAAAATTTAATCTCATTCTCTAGAGTTAAGTTGATATCTAAGTAGGGCAGTTTAAAATCTGACCTCAGGGAAGAAGAAGGATATGAAAACATTATTTTACATGTAGCTGCTTTGCAGTTTCCAAAGTATCCGCTACTAGCCACTGTCAGAAGGCAAATTCTGAGCAAGATGGACCACATTTTGTACAGCAATTCATGCCGGTTAATGATTAGCTTTCCCAAACAGATTATGATTTTATACATTTTTAAACACCGTGTTGTTCAGTCACTCCTCCAGCAGACACTTTCTGTATCAGAAATGACTCCAGAGAGGAGCCAGAATGTCTGACTCCTCAGACATGTGGACCCGCCAGCCTCAGAAGGCAAAACAGGGAGGCTTTGCTCCTTTGATTTTGCATATCTGTTTAGGCCTGCATATGTATGTTTATCCTAGTGTCTATCTGGGCTGTCTAAAAACTGTCTTAACATATACTCTGATCCTTCTGCAAATAGGTATATAGTGTAACACTTGCAGGCAGAGGTCTGAAACTAGAAATTTGAAAGATGCCAAACTGTGAAGAGTTGCACTATAATTATGAATTACACATGCCAAAACCCATTATCATGTGTATGAAGCAACCTTTAAGTTAGTCATTAAAAACAAAGAAAAGAACCAGTTCTACTTACTGCTTCTGATTGTTTCCCTTGGCTACCAAATTTAAATCAATAGGACTGAAGGGAATTTGCTGTTGCTGTTTTGATCCATTAAAAAAACAACACACAAAGCCCCATTCACCTTAAGCAATCTCAAAAACAAGAAGATACAAACTCCCAGTATCTTTTATGTTTCCACAGTTTGCTTGCTATGGTGCAAGAATACTTTTTCTTTTTTTCTTAAAAAAAAAACCCACTTTTTTTCCACTGTAGTATAATACAGAGAAAAATGTGATTGCAGAAAGAAGTCTAATAACCCCACTGCCTGATGCCTGAAATTACTCTCCAAGAGAAAAGGCTTTCACTGGAAACACATCATTTCAAATTCCTGCTTCTTCAATGACTTTGAGAACACCTCTCTCTCAAAGGAACTGTGGCTAAGATGTACACAACAATAATGCTATCATCTTTACCTACAAGACTCTGGATATGCATGTGTTGCCAACTACTTTCCACTGCAGCAAAAGGCAACAGGCTAAGAAAAAGGAATGAAAAAACAACCCGCCAAATCCAAAAAACTCCAAGACCCTCAATCTTCTTTGCCAGGTTCAAAGATGACATCATCCAGCAGTGACTTCTGTAAAGGTGTTTTACAGTGTTTAGGGAGCAGTGAGATTATGCTCTTCCCCTTTTACAGTGGCCACAGAGCCATCAAAAAAGAGTGGGACCACCTTTTTTATTTGTGCACAGACCAGCATAATATCCTGCACTTTCAGGGGATAACTAAACCCGGCCTGTTGCTTCTAAAGAACTCCAAAATTAATCCTGCCTACTCAAATTAAAAAAATCTTCTTCCTGCTTTCCCAGTACAATATGACCTAGCTTTCTCCTGGCCCTTGCAAGAAGGTTTAATCTTGCAATAAAATAGCTCTCCAGCAAAAGCAATATTTTCAGATGGTCTGCAAATTCATATTGAATTACGTTTTTCATGCTGGAAAAGGTGAATTTATAATTTTCAATTAATTCCACTTTCATAAAAATGAAAGTGACTACAGAGGTGAATTATCATACAGCATAATCAAAATATAGCTTAGCATCCTAGTTGATACAGTTTCAGTTTACTAGTGTAGCAACTGAACTTTAAACAGCAGCGTATTTAGGATGGATACTCATCATTATTTATTCAACTGGACACAAAATAATTTGTTACAGCCACTTGGTTTTATCATTACTTGATACTGAAAACTGACAAGCATCATAACTCACTGGCATTTTGAAATCTCTTAATATTTTGATCCTTCAGAAAACTGGTTTTCACTAGGTAAAAAAGGTCTGGCCTGCTAGGATCATAGTAATTAGTTTCATAAGTGTATATACCTCAATGTGCCTTATGGCAAGACTGAAAATGATGAAAAGGCCCTGTCATGGTTCAAACTAATAGTTTCTCCAACCTCTTTGTGAATTCTCCAAGCACATCCTCCTCAGCTGCTACACTCTGAGTCTTTTATCTCAGGTAAATCTCATGAAGCTTTCAGACCAGAAAATGTCCTACTGATTAACCGTTCTTATCAAGAGGGCAGTTCTCTAACCTTATTTATTTTTTTCTACCATCTATTGCCTCCTCTGCATGCTATGTTCTTCTCTCTCTCCTTCCTGGTATGGTATTCCTCAAACCGCGAGTCCCCGATTCCCTCTGTCCCTGGGCTCTGGGCTGCCAAAGCCCTCCCCGTGCCTCTCCCAGCCGCCCACTCCCGCCCGCTCCCCCTCTGCCGTGAGAGCTGCTGGCCTCTCATCCGGCCCCAGTCCGAGTCAACCTCCTTGGCGTTACCCGCAGGCTTAAACACTTCTGCTCTGCCCCTCACTGCTCGTCCCTGCCCTGGTGCTGTCTTTCATACTCTGCTGGCACATCTCTCCTGTGGGACTAAACTGGCACACTGCAACTGGGGGACCACGTGCGGGACTGAATACAGGAACTGTTCCAGCAAGAAACTGGGAACTCTTTTTTTCAAGCTGGATCAGTTCCTTAATGCAACACACCAGACAGTTCCATGAACAGGAAAGCTGACAACAGCAGTTGGTGCTGCTTAGGGCGGATGAAACAGGGCTGTGGCCAAATGAGATACCGCAGCCCCCGCGTCCTTTCATCTCAGCATTCAAAACAGGAAAGCCCTGGAGACACCTGGCAAAATGTGCCTTGGTCCCAGTTCCTGGAGGACCTAATTTTTAAGCAAAGTCCTTTGTCCTCTTTATCCACTTAACCGGGCTTTCGAAGTGCCAAACTTACACATAAAACCAGACTACCAAGGAAAGTGTTATTTTGTGAGTGCTAATAAATGGGCAGCTACCTGGCTCCCTTCCCCTTCCAGAGTCACTAGAATTACTCTAGAGTCACCTTATAGTCGTTAAACATCTTCTGAGCATTCTGATAAGTGGATAAAGTTTATTGTATTCATCACTTCACTTAAAATTCATCACATAGAGATTAACATCTAAATAAAACACAGAATATATTGTCACATCAGAACTTACACTTTCCTTCCATTTTGAATTCAAGCAGCTGTCAAAATCCAAAGTTCACTTGCCATACTGCCAGGAAGATCCCCAAAAGTTTGTGATATGTTCTGTATTGGATGCTACTTCCCTCTAGTGTGCAGTCCCTGTAAAACCCCAGTGATACCAAACTTCATAGTCCTTAAAATTTACTCCAAAACAAAAACAGCTGCAAAGCTGTTAAGTCTTTAAAGCACACCACCTTGCAACATCATCTGATGTCTTTTCAGACTGCAAACACAATTTGGTTCTAGAATCTTTTCCATCTTCTGAGTACAGCCAGCATACCTAAATATGACAGAGCAGCCATGAAGTTCAGGCAGAAACTTAACAGGGCAAGTTATTCTCATGACACTGGAGAAAACTCAGACTAATCTATCATCCAGGACTGAGGTGTGAGAAGGTGGTCAGTAATAGGTAACTGATTACTCCTTAGATCCAGTAATCAGACATTTGTAATAGAGTACTTTGTCAAAGGGAATTTAAGAAGCGTGTCAGAATTTGTTATAGTTCACTTAAAAGGGGTGATTGTTTTGAGTGAATTTTCTGCCAACCTATAGTTAATTTACAAGTCTGCAGTAAACTAGTACAATCATTTTGAGTGTTATTTGAATCAATGTAATGCATTTATCTTGCTGAAAATCTGCCTTTTGCCTAATTTGTAGATAACTGAGAATAAGCACTCGAGGAGAGATCTATTTCTTTCACTTTAAAGAATAATTGGGCCTCTGCCCTTCCTCTGAATATTATGGGTATTACGGGGTACACTTTCAGAACTAGCTGTTTAAACTAAGCATTCAAGGCCCACATTCACATGCAAAAAGTGAACATTAAACTTTCCTCTTCGACAATCTTTCCAAATTGTCTTAGAAAAAAGATTCTTTTTTTCTCTCAAGTTTCAAAATCAACCGTTAATGTACTATATTAACCTGCCATTGGGCCATGAGAGAGCAGAGAGACATGGAATCCTTGACAGCATAGCCAAAATTAATGGTCCCTGCTTTTCCCCATCCTCAAGTACTTCCCTAAGTAGAGCAGTCATTCTCTTAAAGTATGTTATCAATTACCCATAAAAACTGACTGTCTAGTAGCTAAATAGATACAGATTAATTTCTTCTTTCTCTCACTCTGCTTTCGTGGGCATCTCACGCATTCCCTGAAGAGAAGTCCCATGACTTCTCTTTAGCTCCTCTTCCACTAACATATCTGTCAACCAGCTGCATCTGCCACAGCAGCTCTTGGAGCAGGAGAGGAGCTGTGCAGCTGTAGTTTTGTAGCCTGGAGAGACTCAAACAAATTTAAGTAAACAAGTTGATAACAACCATCAACAACCATCATTGCAGTAACTAGACAGATGCTAAAATGTTAATAGCAAGTAGGTAGAAAGGAACTGTACATATACACGTGTGTATTCTTTTGCTATCGATATGTAACTTGAATTTCCAGGATCCCTGAGAAATCTGGGAACCCAAAAGTATGAATGTATGCATTAACATAAACGTATTAAGGTGGTCTTGAACCATTTTGGGAAAACGCTGGTAAGATACTGTGTTCTAAGCGAATGTTAAACTGTATCTGAAGAAAAATATACCCTGATGGTATCCTAAGAACTGTTTATCTAAGAAATAATACATGGATGGATAGGCTGCCTTCACTGGGAGAACCACTTAAACTCTTGTAAGAATCATATAATTTAACCAGGTGGGGAATCATCAAAGCCGATCAAACCAAACAGCATAAGCAGAGTCATCTCTGTGTTGACTAGAAGAGTGCATCAAACTCCAAGGAGTTGCACAGGCACTTCCTTTTTTTTTTTTTTTCTGAATAGGGTATGCAGAATTGTACTTCTGCAAACTACAATTGTACTTCTTCTGTATTGCTACTCATGTAAGTATTGCTTCATTGTTATTATAGGCCAGGCTGCAACTCGGATGTAAAAACAGCAGTAGAAGAGTGTGTGCACCCTCACACCTTCCAGGTGCAGGCTCACAGGGCACGACTATGGCACTACCTATGCATATTATCCTATCGACACGTTTAGTATCATGTTAATTTTGATGAGGAAAACTTCCCTCCATGTTATGCAGCTCATATGTTGGCATCAAGGAACTGAATTCATGTTCCTCCCAATGCCTTTGGGAGTTTTTGATTTTGAATGCTCTTCTATTACAGAAGCCATTATCCTCTTCCAGTCCCTCAAAACATTTTTTCTGCTCTCTCAGCTGCTGGATCAGGAGCAGAAGCAAGTATAACACAGTACCTTTCAAATAATTAAGGGCACACCCTCACAACCAAGTAAAAAAATCTTCATACTTTATCAAACTATTTATAAGCGGGGGGAGGACGAAGGCTATTTTTTCCCCTCTTTCTCGTTCTCTGTGTCCACTAGTCTAGTATGTGGGGGTTACCAACCCCATTTCTAGATTCATTACTAGGACAACCTTCTGTACAACAGAGGCAGGTGTAATCACTTTATCTTTTCAGACCACTTTTCCCTACTCACTTTTGGGCATAGTTAAGCCAGCTCTGCTAGCTTATCACATAAATTCAGCTCCCACTCCATTTTGGCCATTTACTCTGACTTCTGAGCTGAAGTTCACTGCCCCCTAACTTTACTGAAATGGTCTGAGTTAAAAATAAACCTTTAAAAACAACAGTAGAAAGGAAAAAAAAAAA
The DNA here is from genome assembly GCA_035590195.1 of Aviceda cuculoides. Lineage (NCBI taxonomy): Eukaryota > Metazoa > Chordata > Aves > Accipitriformes > Accipitridae > Aviceda > Aviceda cuculoides. The sequence goes on along the minus strand of JAVJGG010000039.1, from coordinate 5,760,361 downwards.
GAATAAAAAGGAAAAAACATGGACAGTTACATGGTGAGTGTTCAGGGGAAGGGGTAAGAAATTTTTCAGGCAATTTTATTGCTGAAGTCAAATACACGATACGTATAATAATTCTTTCAGGTAATGACAGTACTTGTTTAAACAATGCCTGGTATAATATGGCCTGTCACCCATGGAAGTCCTAGGTATCGTAATACAGATAGTTACAAACGAAAAGCAAATACACCATTTAAATCTTCAGGGTTTCTTTCCCGTGAGGTTCCTTTTACTTCAGTTGTTTCACCACCAAGAACCTAGGATTATTGAATCCCCAAGTTATTTTTAACAAAGTACCAGAAATTTTAAATGCTTATCACACATTAAATGCTGAAAATATTGATTTATAGAATATAAACCATAACACAATAGACCATATTTGAACAAGTGTATCAAATTTAGCCTTGATTTTGAAGCAAAAGAAAATTTTTTTTTTTTTTTTTTCCCCTTAAAGCCCAGAGGTCTGTGAGGGTCATGCCTGCAGATATGTAGTTTACAAAATTACTAACTCTATAATGACAGGAACTCTTCAAAAATCATTACAGCTTACTTCACATGCCTATATTTAAAATCCTAAGGTATCATCACAGTTGTATTTTCATGTATTTTTTACACCAGTTTCTAATAAAGAACTATGCTCAGACTTGTAACGGTAATGAACTTATAGATGCCCATCTGTCTTGTTTTTTATCCATTCAAAGTATTTTCAGCCTGTGGCAGTGCCTGAGGCAAAGTTATATCATCTTGACACAAAGAAATACGAAGTCTTGCCTCAGAGATTTCCCTTGCTTGAAAGCAGCAGTACTGTAAAAGCTCTGAGGTGTTATAATTAAAAATGTATCAATTAGTTATACAATCAACTAAAAGAAAATGACCATCAATTTTTTTTTTCATCCATATAGCATGCCTTTCATTGTTCATCTGTGTTGGTACTTTTAAATTCCTGATTAAAATGCTTTGTTCCTTGGAGAACAAGTGTGTCTTAAATGCCCCCAAGGATTACTAATCTATCAACCCTATGTACTATTTGTTATGTATATATTTAACATACATCTGAAAAGACATCAATTAAGACGCACATTTTCTGACCACTGCTTTGGGCAGCTGAATACAATGTCTCTCTCCAGAGATGCTAATATAATTTTAACAACAGACATGAAATTGAAACTTTAATTAAAGAATGCTTCTTTTTTATTATTTGATCCTTTTTGGTATGTATACAAATATGGAATATAATTGGAAACACTGTAATTAAAGAAATAATTAGGTACCACAGGCTGGTATCACAAACATTTTGGGCAATTTCAAGCTTTTACCACCACGTCACATTAGCAAATTCCCGCCCTCACGCAAAGTTTACTAAACAAAATCACCAGCTCTTTAGCCATTTAAAATGAATAAGATACATTAACAAGAAAATGAACATTTTATCTTGTTGGGAAGCGGAATAAAATGAGTCCTGCATAAATTAAAACCCAGAAATCAGTTCTACTTGGACGAATGTGTGCAAACATGTTCCTTTTCATGGACAGCTTTATTTTATTTTAATTAAATGAGACTCAACCCACTGCAAATAATTGTGGTGTTAATCTCACCACATTAATTTGAACAGAAACTGAGGAAAAGCTGGTCAATGTTAATCAAGTGCCTTGGAGGAAGAGAGTACTTTTTGACAGACTTGCATAATGGATGAAGCACAAAATGAGATAATTGGGAGATGTTTGTCCTAGAGGGCGCAAAGTTTGTCATTGCACATAGAAAGTTTCATCGTACCCTTACATTAACTCTTTTGCATGCATGAACAATGTATGCTCCTAGAAAAACTCAACGAAGGAGGGGTTTGGTAGTTGTGTCAGCTATTATAAACCTGTGCTTACTTTATTATGCTAATGAAGGCCTTAGTCAACAGAGTTTCACCTTAGGCAATCTTCTGTAAACTAAATTAATAAATCATTAGAAGAATGCTTATAATTTGCCATGTACTTAAGTTGCTTATAATATATATACACAAACTACGTAAATTGAAGTAATGGTTGTTTAAACCTAACTTAGAAAACTCTACATTGCAATATTTACTTTTTTCTTTACTATGATCCCTATCATTACTGCCAAAATGATATAATAAAACCTGAGAGCACACTGTAGAGAACACCAATATAGAGACAGTCTGACATTATCAGAAGCAAGAAAGTAGAAAATCTGGAGATGGTCTAAGACCCAGCCTCAGAAGAAAAAAAATTTCACCAGAAGGAGACTAAGAGAGTCTTTCTCCTGTCATTAAGAGGTTTTGATCAGACTCCTCACTCACAGATTCTCAAAACGCTGGGGTGTTTGCCCTATTTTCACCTTCTCTATTCATAGGACTAGATAAGCGTTAGAAAACCTTAGAATGTTACCTTATTTCACGTATAATTATAACATGAATTTGGAACAATTTTCCAAATACAAAAATCAGAATGCACTCTTCCTTTTAATTGTCATATTTTGTTTTCCAATACCTTATGTTAGAAGATGAAGATCTTTTAGAAAAATGACACCTAAATCATAACAGCAAACATGCCTGGGGAAGCTTGCATTTCTTACCAAGCATTGGAATGCAAGCCCCAACTATGTAAAACTGGAATTAATGTAGTAAAAAGCTACATGTCAAAAGTGCAGCTCTTGTTCCAACCACAGATTTGATCCAGTAAATTGAATTATTCTGCAGAAGCTGCACAGCACCTGGTTAAATTTTAGAAGTCATCTTTAAAAACAAAATAAAATCAAACAAAACAAATGAAGCTGAAGAAATATATCTCTATGTCCAGGTCTGAATTAAATTTCAACGACTCAGCAAAGAAATTTTGGGTAACATTTTAAACTTTTCACTGATGTAAATTCAACCCTTGCTCATCTAATAGCAAGTAATACGTATCGTAAGACAAGACTAACATCTGAGGGATTCAGCAAGCCTTGCATGAGGAGAATTTAACAAATTTTGCAAAAACTTTGCAAAAATCAAATCTATGGCATGTTATGAGGAACACATTCAACGTAATCAACTAATAACATTCTACTAATGACACTTTCATCTGTGAGGAGCAACAGAGTTTACTAATTTGTATCTAGCTTTTAACATCACAGCAAAGTAGGCCGCATACTTCATCCCAGTGCTACACTTTTCTCACTTTTGGATTATTTTTTCACTCTTTTTCATGGTTTTCTGACCATCTATGAAGGTACACATCTGTTGCCATCAACACCTAAATTGCACATCAGTGTTTCTGATGAAAATAAAAAAAGTCATGGCAATAAGAGAATGTTTTGAAAGCAAGCCAGTTTGTCAGTAAATTATAAGGTTTATTATCATAAAACTCCAACAAATTGAACCCACATCTCATTCACTGAAAGCACAATATGACTGCAGCAATATTCATCTCCCAGAAGAGTGCTTATCTACAGGGGGGAAAAAAAGATAAAACTTTTGCTGAGAGGTACCACTAATGATAGCATTAACTTTATTTATTAAAGAGTACCTGAACATTTCTGAAAATACACATTTCCACCTTCAGCTGTGCTTTTCTGAATAAGTAAAACACTGTACTGATGAATTTTATTAATTTTAACTTTTCTCTATCACAGAACTGGACTTTAATTTAAAGACAGAAAAATGTTTTATCTTGGTTTTTATTTTCATTGGCTTGCAACTTTTCCATCCCTTCCAGAAGAATAATCTGTAAATTAAACTCTCTTATGACCTGCTCTACACATTGGGCATATTCATAAGGAATATTAAAGAAAAACTACCCAGCTGTTATTGAGCTTGCCAGGCTTAGCTTTTACTTCTAAAGAAATTTCTTTTGTTTCTACAGACTGCTGGAAACTTAATTATAGAAACCACAGAGAAAAGTCTGCTCTGCAATACATGAAATAAAGCATTCTAGCGATAGTATTAATTAATGAAGGCAAATACTACGTTAGGGTTTCCAATCATTTCACATTTCTTCTGAAAGCAATCATTTGGTGCTCTCAACCAACGTCCTAAACGCATACTGCAAGCGAGCGAGTTCCCTTAGTTTTTCAATAACGAGTTCACTGCCCAGCGTGAAAGGACACAGCCACAGTGTTCACCAGATTCTGAAAACCAGTGTCTTGCCACAGCACACCTGTATGCATGCTCCTCTAAGACAGCAGTAGAAACGATGATCTTAACTCGCTGACAGCCTTCCTCCTGGTCCCTGTCTATATCTACTGAGGATTTTAGGGAATGTGTATTGCCAAAAGTCTGAGCAATTTGCTTTGATGTGGGTATCACTCTCAGACTCTCCTATTTTGGTACATAGGAAACTCTCAAGAGAAACCATAAGTCTTCATCAATAAATTCAAATAAACCATGCAAACATGTATCCCTAGAATCTTAAAAATCACACTTTTTCCAGCTGAAAGGCATCTTTGTACAGGAACTGCATGCATTGGAATGGAATTCATCTCGTAGCATACAGAATAGGTGGAAGGTGGGATTCTAAGGTGATAATATGATATAATTTGTTTTTGAAAGCATGCTTGTAATAGAAAAAACTACAGACAAAACATTAATATGAATATATCTTGCAAAAAACCTACTAGTTGTGAAACTCAAATAGCTCTTCCTTTATTTCATAACGAGGCTAGCCTGTTGGATTTTCTCCTGTGATGATATAATATGTATTTTTAAAAAAAGAAACAAAAGCACAAAACCAATTTTGCAATTCTCTTTAAATATCACATAAGTCAGTGAAATCCTATTTTAATATTTTTTACTTTCCAAAAGTATTTTAGACCTTGATGTTGGACTCCAGCTTACAAAAATAACCTTAAAAAGACAATTCTGAAAACCAGATATCAAAGCAAATGTTAAATAATAATTATTTATTCTGAAGGGAAAATATCAACTCCATGTAGTGAAATCAACTGTGGCTTGTTTCTAAACAATATTGGATAGCTTAAATTGGCAAATATATAAGTGTTCTATGAAATCTAAGACCTCTGAAATTATTTAATATCAGATGTTGTTTACTAAAAGCATGAAACTAGGGAGACAGCAAAAATATTTTATGTAAACGTTGATGGTCAAAGAGGGTAATAAGAAATACAGCTAAAGCAAAATAGTCTGTCTGCAAAAGGTTAACGAACCCTCAGCTGATGTAAATCGGAGCAAAATCAAATCCCTACACGATCAGATTCTTTCCTATCTGGTGGTTCTCTCCAGACCCCCTGGAGCTGGCTCTACACCCGATGCTGTGGCGGTTATTCAAGCCAAGTCACGCTGCCCCATGCTGCTGCTTGCCAAATAAGTTTGGTTTGATGAAGAGCTAAAATAACAGGCTACTTTCTTATTTTGAAAAGTCTCTCTGAAAATGTAAAACTAAGAGGAAACAGTCTTAATTCCTAGGACATTGTAGGCATTGTGAAAACCATGGATTCTGCTAGGACCGATGCACTTAGCCTCTTGTGAGGCTCTCAGCAAATCAGGTCATCTTGCAAATCTGTTTCATTTCCCACAGCCTCTCTCTTGCATTTATTATCCTGTATATACTACTGCAAAGATACCAGCCTTGCTTCTGCTGTTATTGTTACCTGTAGATGCATAAGTGGAGAAGGTAGAAAGACTATTTTCAAATGTATTTCCTTGATCTAACTTGTACTAAACTTCAAGCCCAAAATTGTGGAAGGCCTTATATCCTAACAGTGCCTAGAAGCTCTTCTTTTCTTTTACTCTGACCTCAGAGTTCTCCTTCATTCTAAATATTTTTAGTAGGTTTATACTAATTGTAACACATAATCAATATGGTCCACAATTTCCACAATACAATGACAACATCAGGAAAAGGCTTGTTTGTAATGAGATTCAGAGAATTATTATCAGGTATTTGAAAGTATTTAGGTATTTAAAACTGAAGTTATAAAAGATACTATTTTGGTAGAAGTCCTTCCCTTTCTCTATTTCCAAATTATCTCAATAGTTGGACCACAAACTGGGAATTGCCAAGAAACAGAAGGCGATGGAATCAGCTTCATGACGCACACCACCACTTATATTGATTTTGTAGCTCTTCTTACTGTCATGATTTAACCCCAGCCAGCAACTAAGCACCACACAGCCGCTCACTCACTTCCCCCCACCCCAGTGGGATGGGGGAGAGAATTGGGAAAAGAAGTAAAACTCGCGAGTTGAGATAAGAACAGGTTAATAGAACAGTTTATATACTGGACATGACGTCCCATGGTATGGAATACCCCCTTGGCCAGTTTGGGTCAGCTGCCCTGGATGTGTCCCCTCCCAACTCCTTGTGCCCCTCCAGCCTTCCTGTTGGCTGGGCATCAGAAACTGAAAAATCCTTAACTTTAGACTACTTAGCAACAACCAAAAACATCAGTGTTATCAACATTCTTCTCATACCTAACTCAAAACACAGCACTGTACCAGCTATTAGGAAGACAATTAACTCTATCCCAGCTGAAACCAGGACACCTATACAGATACATCCATCCTGAGGAAGGATAGAAGCCGTAACGAAGGCTGTAAGTTTGGCTTACGCACAGTGGATGGACTGGGGTCAGTATGGACATCTCAACAAAATCTCTCCCAGACCAGTTAATCAACACAAAATTAGTTTGAACTCATATTACTGCAAGGGGAAGCCGTTACCTATGCCAGCTCTGACTTATCAGAATTGTAATGGTTGGACAATACTGATAATGAAAGGTAATTCAGATTTTTTTGAGGCTCTGGTTCTATAATACTGCAAACGATTTCAAGTAATGTGCTCAGTAAAAAGGCTTTTGCTGGAAGGTGAGCTGAGGCAAATATATTTAAAAGCTTATTAAAAATAAAAGCTTATTAAACATTAAGGCCAATCTACAGTATTTATATTTACTAAATATGCATTCAAATAACTTTTTCATTCTTGCTTCTACAGCTGTGTTCACACCATTACTCCTGCAACTCAAACAGATTTTTCTGTTGGATCAGTGGCAAAGTTTCAGCTTGACTACCTGCCTTCTTCACTACCTTTTCACGACATCTCTCACAACTTGTCCTTGCAGACAAGGACATGAAAAGAAAGAAATAAGGCAGCAAACTGCTCCTCTTATGCAAGAATACTCTTCTGGCAACAAAGGTACATGTATGGCCCAGAAGCCACAAACAGAAAGACTGGTCAAGCAGGATCATGCTCCACTTGATCTTTTATTTTGGTCCCTGTCTGCCCCTGAGATATTATCCCAAAAACGTGTCCAAAACAAGAGGGTTGGTTCGTGGCATACTATGAGACAGAAGGTATAGGCTGTTTGGGACATGGTGTGAATGCACGGTGGATGTGGAACAGCAAGAAGCCTTTTGGGATAGCCGTGGAAGGTAGTTTTGAGCAAAGGAGCCAAATCTTATGTAGATTATGTTTGTTCAAAATGGCCACAGAAACTGTTTCCTGGTCTGAACTACTCTGTGGTCTGTGCCCAAGTTTCTCTGCCTTGAGCCTCTTTGGGGGGGAAAAAGAAAAAAAAGAAATCATACTTGGAGTAGAAAATTAAAAGACCAAGAGTCCAGAAGAGTGTGCCCAAAGGTGTTACAGAGGTAAAACGGGCCACTCTTCCAGAGTTCCATCAGACCTCTGGCCTTAGCAATGGTGCTTTCCTTGGGAAGTCTGATACAAGCACTGGCTTAATACGTGTGATCTGAAATCACAGCCTGACATGCAAAGTCTAAATATTAATAGACTTTTCATGTCACTGAATTACTTACTAAAACTTTAGAACCTCTCCTAAAATAACTAAGCCCTTATTTTAGTAGAAAAGTCACCACACTTCTAATACTTCATAACTTGTGTTACATGGGTAATTGCTTTCAGGATGGCATGCCAAATTTAGATTCCATTAAATTATTGTATTAAATCTGAACAATATTTATGAACAACCCTTCATGATTTTATGCTCAAAATGGATTACTTTGTACTAAAAAATTTCCCCAAGCATTCCAGAATATTTTTATTTGTCTTCAGAAGACCTGACAAGTTAAAATCTAGCCCTTAGCTCAGACAAACCATGTATTACACCGAACAATAAATACATTACATTGGCACTTCTAAACTTTCCTGCAATTAAGCCAAAACATATCTGCATTTTAGCTAGGCTAAACAAATATAATTAGGTTTTGCTGCATAAAGTTATTGTTTGTTTAAATGTTGTAATCCTTATGCTAAATGTAAGACAAAATTTAATTTGATGGAACCAGTAAATATTTCAAAGCAGTTTCATCAAAGCCACCTAACATAGTTTTTCTTTTTCTCTCCTGATGACTATTTTACATTTACATAATTAGAACTCTTTACAATTTCTCCTGCTGTTTCCTACAGATTGGTTAATAGATCTTTCATGAAGAAAAAAGAGGAAAAGAAAAGAAAAAAAAAGGAATGGGACTTCTACTAATCTGTAAAAGATACACTGATTTCTTGGTGTGTATACATTAGATTCATATGCAGATGTGATACGGTGAAGAGGAAAATCAAATATTGCACCTGAGATTTTTGGCATTTGGTTCACATGTTTCAAAACACCCATGTCAACCCTGGAAGAGGTTTAACCACAATCTCATTGATTGAGGTTTGCTCCATGCTTAAATCCTTGGTATTTTTAAGTTCCACCCATGATCTATTATGGTAAACAGCTGTAGTACTTAACTGTTGCAGAAACAGAGTTTGATTCAACACATGCATAGGAAATCCCAGTCTTGAGTACTACTTTATAGCTGTCATGCCACTAAATGTCAGGCACCCTTACCTTCTCAGTATGCTTAAATACGTCTGTTACATGGAGCGAATGCACTAGATATGTTCATATTTCTGAGCTGCAGTGCCTCAACTTTAAGCATCTTCGCTACAGTCAAATCACACCATTGGGCAGGAGAGAGAATGAAAAGACAAAGATGTGTCTGAAAGGGCAAAACCAATTCACTTTCACAACATTTGAACACTTCTGACATGTTACACAGACATCCCAGCCATGGATTGTGACCAAGTTTCAGCAGGAGGCAAACAAGAAATTTGAGCCATGCTGAATCTTCTGCTGGCTTTGGATACTATTTATTAACAGCTGCCTTTTTTTGACAGCCAATTCTTTTTAGCATTTACTAACTGCACAAGGGAAAAAAACATCCTTAACTGGGGATAATGAACATTTGCATATCATTACCGAGGACGTGAAAACCACCTGATTTAAACACCAATCAACATGTATCCAGGCTAGATGATCACAGTAGCACGTAGTGTATTTACCCAAACATGTGTGTGCACACACATACATGTATATATACACGTCCTGAAAGATTTATGGAATGAGTGAAAAGCAGAAGGTAAAATATATCTGGTCTTGGGCTCCTAATTCTGTTAGGCTCTTTCCAAATATCCAATTCTAGATTTGCTTGTATTGAGATCTCACTAGCTGAAGGGACATCTCACTGCTGAGCTCTAACGATGCAAAAAGTCCCCGTCCCAAACACTTAGAAAGTAAATCAAAATGGAAATGGGAAAGATAAGACTAAAATAAAGAGGAATTCACCTTTTCTGCATCTCAGCCTACCAATGCATCTGCTGGGACATGCTGCCTTTTTCGCCCTTTCCAAGATCTATTTCACTGAGCAATAGGTTGATTTTGAATAAGCGAACAAGCGATTCCAAACTTTTCTGTTTCCAAGACATGAAGATTGTCATATATAAGCCTCCTCCTGTCACTTTTGCCCATAGTCTCAGTGGAACAGCAATCCCATCTCAAGAGTGCAGAAAGCAGACCTCTTTGTTGATTTGGTTATTAAGGTATGGTTTTCTGCTCATTAGAATCCACCTTATACTTCATTTATTTGCTTTAATTGGTTTCAGTGTTAAGAGCAAGATCATATTTATGTTTCTATTATGCTGTAATTTATTTATTACCTTTGAATAATGTACTAAAGTGCAGAGCGCTGACTGGGAAGAGGAATTTATGAAATATAAGGGAAAATTATTGTTCCTTCAGAAGAACACAATGTCCCTCATCAAAGGCCTTGGAGTCAGAGTCTAATCACTAATTCTTATCTAATTTCTTTAAATAAGATCTGGTGAGTCTCAGTCCCTCCAAATTAGAAAACACTTAGAAAATGGGCTGGAGATGACTGTAGCAAGGTGAAAACCAATTAAATCTGTCACTACATTTTTAACTCATTCATATGAATGTACACAGTGCTGCTAATACAGGAAGGCAATGGGGTCCCCACTTCAAACAGACCTGGCAACTTGCAAATTGCACATATGTGCAACCTTTAGTTCCAGCTACACATAGAAAAAGTTCTGCAGTTAAAGAGGGTTTTCATGCTTTTCAGTTGGCAGTCAGGCATGTAATTAATCAATTTCTAAATGCTGATGCAAATGCTGGGTTTTGCATGTGCATATTTGCCATCTTCAAACACTGTTTCAAAATTTGGACCACTCGAGTAAATCATCTATAAACTGCTTCTTGTCTGTTGGTTTATGTCTCTTTCACAGCAGTTTAAATTTTACATGCTGGTTTGTACTGAATGCTTTGTTTCTTTGCATAAATAAATAAAATGCACAAAACCAACAACAATCTATTTCTATATAATAGCAAACAATTTCAAGGCAAAACAGCTGCCTTCAGCTGACATTGGACCTACATTGCCACTTCAGAACTGAGGAAACATTCTGTATTTTGTGGAGCTAAAAGCACATCTAATAAATGCATTTTCTTCAAAAACAATATAAAGAAATGAATTTGATATCAAAAGACAAGACAAACACACATAGAGGCACAGCGTGACATGTCCTATAGTCCTTCACAAATAAGGAAATAGACCTTTTGTCAGTAATGATTAAAAGGCAGTTTAACCACACACAAGTGACAGCAACACAGTAACACTGTGTAATTTAACAAAGAATTAGGACTGCTTCTTCTGGATGGACTTCTATCCTTATTTTAATTTTGGGCCTCAGCAGCATATTTTCTTGCATCTTGAATTATAGGCAGTATATTATGCTTCATCTTGCAAGCTGTTCATTTGACCATGTAAGAAAAAAAACATTACTGAAATTCTTTAATATATTAAAATCACCTAGTCGACGAAATAAACATTCTTTAAAGGAACAGGAAACAGCCATCACGTTTCCTGACTCATTTAACTAATCATCTGAACACTTTCAGTTGTTTTCTTCTGTTAAACTATAAACCTAAGCCAATTCTTGAAAGGTGAAATGCTGATTACAATTTGCAGTCACAAAAAGGGGAGTGCCATGTTACAGAAAAGACAGACGCAAATGCTTTCAGCCTCCTGTCTGTATGGTAGGACATTACACATGTTGCTGTGTATTGCAGTCACTAAATGGAAGAAAATAAAAGAGTTCTTATGTCTGGGTGGTATGTTTTACTATTTTCTTAAGCTCTCTGACAAGAAAAATGACAGCAGCCAGTTACACAGGGCTTGAGACTTAAAAAGAAAAAAGCTATTTAGCTGCTGAGGTTTGAGACTATTAAGCATCAGAAATGTGGTCGCAATTCTTTGGAAGGAAAAACGTGTCTTGGCAAGACTACTTTATACTTAATGCAGTGAACAATGAACAGATGAACCTCGGTCAATACTTCTTCTTTAACTAATTTTCATTTTAATATAGCTCTGTTTGCCTTTTTTTTTTTAACTGAAATTCTATCCAGGCACTTCATGCTAGTCAGGCTGGCAATATTCTATTTTGCAATGTGGCCTATATTTATTTAAGATAGTAGAAAAAGGCCTGCGTACTTAAATGGTTGAAAACCAAATCTTTCTTACTGTGGGCCCCAACACTCTTAATGGTGAGGCAGAAAAATCACTCCAACCCTACTGCTTGGTGTTCTTCTGTAAATCACTACACTTTTTCTTTCTAAAGTTTCTCCACCTGCTAAGTGGATATAATAATAACAACCCTCCTCTGTAATCTTTTACATCTACCTTACACAATGGATATGCTAAATATAGTACATTATGTATAAAATGTTCTCCCTAAATCTTTACATACTACCTCTCATGAGTCTGTTTTCCTTCAGTTCCAAACAAATAATACGTACCACAGTAAGAGCAAGAAGGAAGCAGCTAACAAATACAATTAGCAATTTAAAGGAATGCCTGGAGCTATTTGGCCACTGAAGTAGTTGCTATTGATTTAACTAGAAACTTCTTATCCTTGACTCAGTCAGCTCGGTGTAACAGAGTTCAATCTTTTTCTTCTTTGACCTTCTTGGCCTAATTACAGAAGAGATTCATGTGAACACAGGACAGCTGCTGACTGACAGCAGTCTTTTACCCAATCACAATTCCAAAGTAACTCTAACAAGGACATTTTAACTTTTTAAAAAGTATTTATTATTTACTAATTAGAAAATTCCAGTCTTTCCAATCTCATCATTTCTTAGCAACCCTTACAAACTGAAGCATGTGCACTGTCCCAGAGTAGCATACTTACAGCATTAAGCCACATCTCTTAGCAGATTTTTTGTTTTTCAGACTTCGTCTTACAGGAAGCACAACATTTTAGAGCTTGGGGTTTTTAAAAGCATTTTGAGACCTGCGTTACATACAGTAAAACAGAAAAAATGTAAATGCCCCTTGCTGTGTTCTACATAAAGCTCATTGCAAGAAAAATGTATTGTTTTGTCAACAATGCAAATTTTTAACTGCTTCACTATTATTAAGAAAGAGTAAATATGCACATGTAAAATTCCCAGCTGGAATTTCAACACAAACCTCAAAATAGTTCAGCAACCCACAAATAATCTTTGAAGTCTTTCAGTTGAGAGGCCATGGATAATCATTATAGCCTAAATACTCAGCTGCTTTTCAGGCAAGTTCTCAATTTGTGCTACCCACCCAGGAGTCCCAAAGCCAGATATTTCATTCTCTAACTGTCTGTATTTCTCCCCCTTTGTCAGGGTTCAGAAATTCCATCAAACTACCCACATTCTACGCCCTTCCTTTCCCACACCAAAGTGACCAAAGTCCCTCACCACCCACGTGGCCAGATTCAGGTTGCTTAGGGACTGAGATGGAGAAATGAGTCCAACTTGCTGCCAGGCTCCTTGCAGGAGGTAGGTGTAAATGACTTCAGAGTACATAACGCCAGGGAACTCAGAATAAGGACAGTGAAAACCTGAAATAATTAAGAATGATTTCAAAGATCCATGAAGAAAACACCAAGTGATCTCAGCAATCCTTTTTAATGCCACATAGAGGCTGCAGGGAGAATCTGATATACAAAACCAATCTGCAAGAGCATCAATGGTGTAGAGAGAATAGTTTTAGATTAGTATAGTTTTGTTTATTGGATTCTATGAGAAAAGTAAGTAGAGTTATAATCCTATTACAGAAAGGTAAGCATGGTCTCAGATATGTCTAAAATGTAATTTGGGATGTGAAGAGAGTACTGGTGGTATAAAGCTGATTTGCATCTCTTGATCCTCCACCTGTAGACTGCTCAGAATTTTACAAGAAAAGAGGCTTCTGATTTTTAATCTTCGAATACTACGGTAGCACTACCATGATTCTACCACTGAGACAGTATTTAAGTATGTAAAGTTAGTTTTGATCTCTTTGGCAGTTAAACAAATAAAAAGTATTTTGCTAGTGCCTCCTGGATTTACTTCTACCTGAAGGAATTATTCACCAAAATATCCAAAATTCAACATTTTATACCAATTTTAAAACCTAAATGTTATTCTCAATTCAGTCTTGGTAACAGCTTGATGAAAACAAGCAGGCTTTCTTTGGAGAACTAGTAGGCAAATCCGTGGTTAAAAGCTGGTGAGCTGAAGTTTTGACAATTTATCTTGATTTCCTGACAGTTTACAGTAACTAAATCAGGAGATTCCTCAAGATTAATATATTTTTCTTTAACAAGCTACTCTTTTTTAGTTATACCAATCTCACAAATAGCAGAAAGAGATTTTGAAAGGGCATCTGGATATTGCAGATGAACTTCCTATTGTACTGTGAGCATTTTGAAGCTGGAAGTTATTCCAAAAAATGACAGTGGCTTGAACTGATGCATTCAGCAAATCAGGTCACAGCTCATGGTTGTAAGGAGACTTAGCCCCAGCATGATAAACACTTCATGTATTTTCAGACCTCAGAGCAAAGGAGTTGGGAATCATTATGAACATCACAAATATATTCTGTACTACCTGCAGTCATAAAACCTAAGCCAGATACAGACAATGTGTCAATAACATCTTTCTAACTAACTGGGTCTGTAGGTAGTTTTATAAAGGGGCGGTAATGACCTTATTTCAGGTCTACAGACCTTCTCACAATCTTATTTTTACTCGCTTTGTTGGTAATTATCTATTCACATTTATCCACGAATGCCTTTCATACAAAAAATATTACATTCTAGAAGAGAATGTCCACGAAAGCTAGCACATTTGAATCTCTCTCTTCCTTGCTGCATTCACTTATACTTTAAAATGCCTTTTTTCATTCTTACATTTACAGATGCTTACAACACACACATCCAAAGAGAGGTCTTATTAGTACAGTGAGAAAGGGTTAAGGATTTTCTCCCTCTTATGCTTGTTACAATCATTATCACAAGAAGAGATTAATGTTGTGCTGTTTATTATTTATAGTTCTCATTATATTCTTTGTCACAAGTCTGCTGCATCAGAATTTTAATGCCTCATATATTCTGTGGAAGATAATAGTAAAGTGTACTACTTGACCTTTTCGCTGTCCCATAGTTTGATTCATTAGCCATTCCTATTCTCTCCTATTCACAGCATCAGTAACCTGGGAAGCAGAGGTAGATCGAGCAACCAATCGAAAAGCACAATACTGAAAAGGTTAAAATCTAGATTTATAAATCTATTCAAAGTCTATAATCCTTTCCAAACTATGCTTGGTGTGAAAATTATATCTCAGTCTTCTGGCAAAGATTGTTGCTGGAATACAATTAATGTAAATAAACTACTTACATTAACTTTTGAGATTGAAAGCCTTTGCTCTTCAGAAAAAGTCAAAGGTGAATGAGCTCATTATACAGTCTATTTGTCACATACCATGTCTATCAATTTATGTCCAGGTTATAGGTACAGTTTGAGGAAATACTGTAACCATTGCATTGTCATGCAATAATGATATAAGTGCTGGTGAGAAGCGCTGCTCGTAAGACATTGTAAAAAAAATATATTGAATAACATAGTTGTATTTCATTTCACAATAAAGAACATTTCAAGTAGGAAAGCCGAAGTGGCTTATACTACAATTATTTCATGATCAGCAAGTATTCTCCAATGATTTCTTAGATAGTGTTTACTGCACAATACGACTAGACTCTTGAGTACAATATAAAGACATTCCTATTATAACAAAGATAATGATGCTAATAGCAAATGAAAAAAATATGGGAGTATAGAGGAGAAATAAGAAATGCATTCCTATCACCATTCCATTTTACTGCTGCACAGTCACAATGTAAAAGCAGAATTATTTTAAATTTCTTTAAAAGTTAAACAAATGATAAAATGGCAATAAAGCCATATCCTTTATGTGCCTTTGCTTAGCTTAAAATATATCACACTATATACTATTGTGCTATTGATGGTAGCATGTAGAAGATTCTGCAGCTCAATAATTCCCTAAACTAATATGAATTTTATAAAAATTTGGTTACGCTAAATCTTCTAGAACTGCTATATTTCTTAACATAATATAGCATTCTAAACAGAAACTATAAATAAACAAATGAAGTAAATGGATTCTGTAAACTCAGAATTTCTTTCTCTGATTCCTATTAGAACTGGTTTTACTATGTATCCTATATAAACGAAAAGAAGCATGGGACATTATCACTGAAATTAGCTTTGTTAGAGCAATATGCCCATGGAGGATTTACTTTCTGCTTCAAACACTTGCCATAACAGACATTGATGACTTTAGAAAAAAAGAACTATGCACTCTTTTTTCCGTTTTGGTTATCAGAGACCTTATTGTTTCCCTTTTTCACATTCTCAGCCATTGTGTAGTTTAACAATTTGCAGAGGTGAAGCTAGGAGGGATATACCTGTTTTTATTCAATGCAGTCTTCATCAAGCAGCCAATAAATGTGTTTTATTGCTCTTCCCATAGTAGGCATTATTGCCTTCCCAATGTAAAAAAGGCCATATATTTTGAGTTCTTATAGTCACTCAATAGCTAATCAGGAACTCATACCATTATAAATGTGCCGAAGACAATGCATAATGTCACAGCCTGTGTGTTGATTATTCCTTAAAAAAGAAACTTCTATTAGTAATAGGTCACATGTGCAGTATCATGGCTAACTCTAGGCATAAATTATTTCTTAAAGCCAAATATATTTATACAGTAGGTATTCTTTAAAGATCACCAAAAGAACATAATATATTTACACAAATTACAGGATAAAAATGCTTTCCTGGTACTGGTTTCATTCCTTCCTTTTTCATTACTTGGAGAAGTGCATAAACTTCATATTGCCATCTCTGCAATCTCAGCACAAACTCATCTCGTGTTTGCAAAGGTTTCTGTACTAAATTTGTTTTCTGTATTAATAAGTGATAACATTTCCACATAATGCATTAAACACCTGTATTCCTACGCCGAGTACTGTCAAGTCGTTTAGTAGTTTCATAACGGCACTAGCATTTTCTTTCATCTGAGCTGTCTTCATTACGCTTGCACTGCATTCGGCTTTGCCAGATCCGAGAGGATTTGCCATTTACCTCAAGGCACTGGTGTCCCTCCCTGCTCGCCTTTGTGCCCCTGGCAGGCTGCTCACACGCCTCGTGCCCCTCGGAGGGACTCCTCTGCGAGAACCGGCCCAAGAGGTGCGCAATTTTCCACGCTCCAGTCCAGCTCACTACAATAATTCCTGAATAGCTCAGTAACAAGTTAGAAATAAAGCCATCTAAATAACAATCTCACCTGACGAACTGGCCTAATAACACAGTGTTTAACCAGAAAAGAACAAATTGTAACAACACGTCTCTCTAGAGATACTACACTCTTCCTGCCCGCTTATAAAATTTGGAGGGTCTTTACTCTCCAGCTCTTTCATGATATCCAGGCTCCGTGTTTCCACTCTCCAAAAAGCAACCCACTCTTCGAAGAGATGTGGGTGAGACGTGTGATGACATTTCCTAGAGCTTCTTTAATTTAGAAAGTCAGAATCAGAAAGGCACCTGCCCAAACTCTCACATATTTATGTATGCCCCTGTATTTTCTATTATGTTCCCTCCTCAG
Organism: Aviceda cuculoides; assembly: GCA_035590195.1. Classification (NCBI taxonomy): domain Eukaryota; kingdom Metazoa; phylum Chordata; class Aves; order Accipitriformes; family Accipitridae; genus Aviceda; species Aviceda cuculoides. The sequence continues at coordinate 5,743,041 of JAVJGG010000039.1, read as the reverse complement.
TACTATAGAGGTCTTCCTCCTATGTTTAGTCAAGAGGATATTTTAAAACAAAATCGCATAGATGAATCATTCGATGACATCCCTAACAATAAATTTTATTCATATTTCCTGAGGAGGAAATTTAATCTAATCATTTAATTGGATTAGAAAAAACATGCAGATAATAACATTTCGCTTTTGTCATATCTTTGAGAAAAGATAACATTAACTTGCTTTTGAATTATTATAGATGTATGGTTTAACTATTAGTATCAATTTTTCAACTGCATACATTTGGTGTGTATGTTTGGAATAAGGACCAAGTGCAACCGTATTTTTAGATTTCATATTTTTTCCTAGAAAGAAGAAAGATGGTAGATTTACAGTAAAAAAAAAACAGAAAAAATTGAATTAATTTTTCCCTCCAAGGCTTCAATTATCATCATGACATTTCTGCATGCTCTTTCATGTTGCACCTGACCCTAAGATACAAGAGACAGATGTCAGCAGAGATGCAAAGTAAAACACTTCAGAAATATTCACAGCCAGTGTGACATGGGAGGGTATATTTCAAGTATGCTTTCTGGAGGAAAAAAATACCATCATTATGATGTTATAAAATTAAAGCCGTAATATAACAATTAACATATAATTGCAGTATCATACTAAGCTACATACTGAAACTGCAGGGAAAGTGCAATTAGGAATGAAGCCCTTTCCTCTTCATGAGGTAGTAGGAATCACAAATATGTTAATAATATACTTTCTGAGAACTAAACAGGTTTCGCTGTAGTACTCCTTTGTTTGCCACACTTTCAAAGGCATTATGTGGCACACAACTCCTTAAATGTAAATCCATCAAGCACTGCAGATCTATTCACATTTCAAGTGAAGCAACTTATTTAACAATTTCTTAGGCAATGTGTCTTGGGTTTAGCTGTAGGCAGGAAATGAAGTATAATTAGCACTTTTATGTGGCATTAACAAACAATCTTGTTAGTTCATTACTTTTTAATATTTGCACCAGTCTTCTGAAAGCAGATTAAGACTAACTGTAATTTCCATATGTGAGATTCGGCGACTATAAAGCTCAAAGAATGTTCACTTTAATCAAAACCACTATGATGTCTTCAATTAATTTTTTTCCCAAGATCTTTTTGCAAACTTAGTTTTATGTGAGTGAAGTGCTAATCTGAAATGTTTATTCACTTGATTCTGATTTTTCAGCTCACAGACATGGCCGGGGTCACAAGGAAAGGCTGTGTATAGCTGAATCCATTTTTCATGGAAAAAATACAGTAATGTTAACTAAAGTGCTGAAATAGGAAAAAAACTATAGACATTCTGACTTAAAGATAGGTCTGACCAAGGAAGTTAAACGATCAACTGGGGCTTCTCAGCCCTCTACCTATAGGAATACTTGAATACTTAAGTTTTATTTATTGTTACAGTAATTGATACTGTTGGACACTTTAGATCCTGGTACATGGATTCTGAGGAACACTTTCCTGAAACACTTGGCATATGTGCCTTTGGGGTGTCAGGTAAAAGCCAAATCTAATTAGGTTTACTACACATACTGTAAATTAAAATGTAGTGAATCAAGTGGTCTAACACTCAGATTGCACAAATATGCATAGTTCACTAAAACACGCAACAGAGAAGGAATTTTGAGTTCTTCAAAAATTTAGCCCCACATTGGTGCTAAATAAAAGCTTTCCTTTTTAATTGTTTATGCTTCAAAACAAGACTGGCAGCTCAGAGCTTGTGTTTAAATTGAAAGTGGCAAAAGGGTATTAAAATCTTTGTAATCCATGGTTTCTTTAGACTGGACATTAGGAAGCATTTCTTTACCCAGAGGGTGGTCAAATGCTGGAACAGGATTCCTAGAGAGGTGCGTAATGCCCCAAGCCTGTCAGTGTTTAAGAGGCATTTGGACAATGCCCTTAAAAACATGCTTTAACTTCACATCAGCCCTGAACTGCTCAGGCAGCTGGACTATATGATCATTGTAGGGCCCTTCCAACTGAAATAGTCTGGTCTGGTCTATTCTATTCTATTCTGTTCATTAACTTTTGATCATAACTTCAAATTACAGAAGGTATTCTTTTAGGACATACTGTATCTCTGTAGCCACAGAGAATCCAAAAGAAGTCTTTTTTTTTTTATTATTTTTTTTATTTTCAGGACTGCCCTTTAGGCTCAGGCTTTACACCGAATCAAGGATTTTATGTCCATGACATTTTATTAATTAAGGACAATATGTCATTATAGGAACCTTACTTTTTTATGGCCAAAATCTACATCTTCGATTAGTTCCTTTTTCTTTTGAGTCACTTTGCCCCCTGCTGTACAGAGAGTTAAATACTACAACTAGCATACAGATGTGTCATGCAGATGCTGTAACAAGCATCTCTGTATTTCATTTAAAATACCTACTTTTAGAAGCTAACAGTTCCAGTTTCACAGTCATTAGAATTAATGTTGTAATTGTGCATTCCAGTCTTAGTCATAGCCTAGAACTTCACTGTGCTGCATGCTGTTGAAGTAAACAGAAATAGAGACTAACAGAAAAGGAAAAGGAAACAGTGGGTCACAGCACCTTTGTCAGTAGGACTGGAAATAACAGTGAGTGAGGAATTTAGCCACTCTCATAAGTTTATAAGTCTCCAGGCAAAAACATTGAGGTACAATGTGAAGGTGTAGGAAGAATTATCTTAACTGATTCTTAGTGGATTTTTTTTTTTTTCAAGATGTGAGCAGCACTAGGGGAGAAAAGTAATTGTTTTTAAGTTTAGCAAGTGAGAAAAGCAGCTTTAACAGTATCTAACCATAGCTGAGAGTCAATTTAGCATTCCTGAGTGAGAAACATTAGGCGGAATCTGGTAAGCTTTGGAAACAAAGACATTTATTGTTTGTCATATAAGCTAGAACCCAATAACCAATGCCACAAATGTGTGGCATGGCCTGATCATTGGAAATTTTCTAATCAAAGTTGGGTTGTTACTGTTTGAACTGCTCTTCTGTTGATCCAGACATTTCTTTGTCCAAAATTCACTGGGTTCAGTTTACTTCCACCTCATCCAAAGCAGGACTGTCTACATCCTTTTTTATATTCTTAGCATGTTTTGCCTGTGACCAGAGGCAAATTTTATCAAGTTATCTAGGAGGTCTGCTCCTGAAAACTACTTGGGAAAAATATGGTACCTGAAAAACCAATGAAGCAGCATGGTTCAGACACATATATACACAGATGCACACACACACATATATATACTTAAACACTTTAAAAAAGAAAGAAAATTGGAACAAAATAAAATTAAAAGAAAAAAGAGCTCTTAGATCCAGAAACCTAGCTCTCCCAACACTTCTAGCCACTCAGCTAAAAAAACGAGCAAGAAAAATCTGAGACATCACTCTGAAGAGATAGGAAAGGTAAAGAATCCTATTTATCAACCAGGGAAAATGAAGGCACAATAATCAAGATGTGATGACAAAAGCCTATGTGACAGATTCAGTTATTCAATAATTCAAACGCTAATAGATTTGCTGTTTGTTAGACATCCAAGGCTGAATCTCAGCAATCACAACTGCACGCAAAATACAGTTGCTGGAAGGTGAGAAGTACGCACCACATTCTGTTTAGAATGAGCTGTTTATGAAGGGTGGCACAACACAAAACTAAATTGTAGTGAGTTACAGTTACGGTATTGGCTTGAAACAGTTAATGTTGTTCAGTCTAGCTTGAAAGTTCCCTGTACTGTGGATTTTAGCCAGATCCTTAATGGCACTTGAACATTTTTATTGTGGTAGCATTACGTACTAGCATATTAAACATTTACTACAGGCGTTTTGTGGATGTGAGGTGAAAGACTTGAAATACTTCTCAATGTCTCTGAAGTACTATGAAAAGAAATACAAAGAGACTGGATATATCATAATATTTCTAAATCCAGCCTACATGACAAATTAATGTAAATTGTATTACAAAAATATTTGCATTTCTTACTTTCATTTAAAACACACCACCCTGTTTGAATATCACTTTGCATTTTATGATTTACACATATTGAGGTTGGCAAAAGAAAACAATGACTTTCACAATGTCTGTAATCAATACAGTAGCAATTTAATTGAATGGTTAGGCTATGTTATGCAGATTTTCAAAATATTTTGGGCAGCATAGATTGAACTCTTGACAATTTGGCAACTGGTGTCATAATGGGAGGTACTAGCTGTCACTCTCTCTAGTGCCAGCTAGTAGTTTAGCCACTACTCAGGCACTTAGATGTAAAGCTGACATCTCAGTCCTAATAGCAGATGGCAAACTTTTGAAAATGTGGCATTGCATTAACTTTTTGAGCAGTAAGGTTTGGGTTTTGTACTTAGAAATGCTAAGTTAAGGCAATGGAAAAGGATTTACATGTTTCAGTGCCTACTGTATATTATAAGAACAAATAATAATATGGCACAGTCCTCAAACCAAATGAAATCACAAAACAAACTAAAGCCACATACCGTATACCCTTTATTCTTAAAATATTTGAAATGTGCATATTTTAGAGTATGCTATGATCTATTTAAACCTATTTCGTACATCACCTTGCTCTTTCCTAGTATCAGCAGATGAGCTGATTTTATAATCAGAGGCACTGTCAGCTTGTCACATTCTGCAGTTCAAAATGTCAGAGGCACTGTAAACAGGCTGAGAGTAAGCCAGACACTTTAGAACAGAGAGACTGCATGCTGAGTTCAGATGTAGAGGATAGATGAACCCTCTTTATATTACACAGAATAATACATGAGCCAATAGTTGTTATAAGAGCAAATTTCCTTTGAGGGATTATGATGAACAGGGTAACTGTGGGCACTGGAGCACCTATTAATAGAGTCCTAGCAATCTCATTCTGTTTCTCCCTGAATTACCCTTTTAGAAACATGTATGCTGTATCAGGATAAACACTCTAAAATACCTGCTTATTTCAATTTCTTTTCTATCAATTTTGTGGGTGTTCTCTTTTTCTCTCTCCCTCACCCCCCAAAGTGTTTGACACATGAATGGTAGAGTTGGCTGAGTAAACATTTCAAGGAGATTAACATCTATAGAGCCATGAGTGCGAAGAAGAACTATGAAGTCTTGCTTGTTTTTGGAGGAATCAGAGACAATCAAAGTCCAGATCGAATGCGATTTGTTCAAACATAGTTATTTCCATTTTTTCAATTTCTGTACTTGGAAAGGCCAGCTTACCTGTTTTTCATCATATATCTGCCTAAACGCTACCTAAAAATGTGGATTTCACTAGAAAAACTAGCATTTAATTGACAGGTCAATGTGAATACATCAAAGGAAAACCTTTTTCTAAAGCAAACAAGTTTGAATTAACCAAGCTTGTTAGAATGAGGATAATATCACCAGCAGTGCACTATTTCTATGATTACAGTGCTGGCAGATAAATATTTGTTTAAAAGAACTTTTTCTTAAGAAACACACTGCATTATTATCAGAACTGTGATAAGCAAATACATTGCAATCATACTTTCCTCTGAGACCAAACAGTGAAATAATGAAAGCCCCACAACTTTGCTTTGGTGTGTAAAAGAGAACACGTCTAAATTAATCCTCATGTCTTTCTGCTGACAGATTGATGAATAATTATGTCCTAGAGGATAAAAGCAGGACTCCCAAAGACTGGGAAGCAGAGTAGCTGAACTACCACTCCTTCAAGCACCTTTTAACCTACAGCAATTGTGAAGAAAGTAAGGAGTCCATGAAGGACTTAAGATACCAAAGTCACTCGCTCTGAACTGTGTCATTCATTCATTAGCTGAAATGGTGAGGAAGGCTGTAAAGTCACACAAACAGACATAAGCAGGTCGTAAAGACAAGATACTTCTCATCTGCATCATTGAAAGGCCAATCTACAGTTCATGCATAGGCCAAAATACTTTAAAGCATACAGTGCTGAAGTCTTTGCTCAAAAAACTTGCTGTGAGGAATCTCAGCAGTCAATCTATATTAAGACCACTTTTAACAGGGTAAGATAAATTTTAAGTAGGGAAATGTTATTGATCACCTCTGGCAGTGTGTTCTTTTTGCTGTGTCTTTCTCAATCCCTGTAATCTTGCTTTAAAAACATTAGTGTCGACATCAAACATTTTTATTCTACTAGCCAAAATCTATTTCTGCTATTACCGGCAGGTGCCACTGACTAAGGCTGCATTAACTGAGCACTGCTCCTCACTCTTGGCCAAGCCCTGAAGGATTGCGGTCAAATGTTTTCTCCCCATAAAGAATTTACAAGAAAGATCATTCTCACTGGTTTTGTCAGTTCCTGATTTAAAACCAAAGACTTGTCAAGATTCTGGTTGATATTTAGTCATGGAAAGGTAGCGGGGAGAAGGAGTGATCAAAGTGTTACATAATCTGATTGGATATTTCTTTCCATTACATATGCATATACTTTATTATTTGTAATACTCCCATATCATTGCTATTTTTGCCAAATTTCAAAAGAACTTTTATTCATTTAACTTTTGTTTAACAAAACATTTGATGTCATTGTGATACCTTGGTCATTTCCATTCTGAAAACACTAAACTGCAATTCACATTATCATAACTTCTTCTTGAAGGCAGTATAGTATATGTACTTACAAAAGGATAATCTCAAAATAATATAGACTTTTTTTGTGATCAACATATGCTTAGTAGGTGCATGAACCTAAACTAATCTCTATATGACTGTTGTCTACGAATCTCTCTCAACTTGATACAATGTGTTACGCTGTGAAGGGTAAAACATCAGATTGCCATTGCTTGTGTTATTTTAGTGAACACAGTCTCCTATTCCACTGTTTTAGAGGAATTCAAGATGGAGGATAACTGACAGTGCTAGATCATACCAAAAAGCAATGGGGAATGGAGGGGTTGTCTCACAGTCACATGAGGATCTCCCATTAAGAAAAGACAGTATAGGATAAAGGTAGTGCTAGTCAATGAGATTTAATGCACATAATAAATACTAGAAGAAGAAGGCTGATCCATTCAGCCAAGCAGCTACCTACGCAGAATGGTTCAGGACCATTAATGATGATGACATACAGTAACAGTTCTGAAAGACATGCTACATATTGAAAGACTGTATTGGAAAATACAGGCAGAGTGAAACTATGATGCTTGGTTCAGGCTTGTACCTGAAGAGTATCCAACTGTAAAAAGAGGCATTTAATATGTGGCTACAAATAAAGTAATATTTTACTTTGCAAAGAAAATGAAAAAGGAATATATAGAAAGATTTCTAAGTATAATAATCAGATTTTATGCAATTATAAGGTACTAAGGTCCTTGACAAATTCTCTGTAAGTACAATAATGTATGCAGACTGGAAAAAACTAGTTGCCCTTAAATGACTACTTCTGCACTGGTGCAAATCTGGTGGAAGTGCGATTAACAATGAAACCTCTGTTATTTGTTGCCTAAGAACATCATACCACACTCCTTTAGCATTAATACTCAAAATTTTACTGATACTTACACTGGATTTTTTTGTTCTGTTTGAAAATGTCGCAATATCCAGTTGGTTGCCATGATTAATTAATCCATCAGCTGGCTAATGAAGAACGGTAGTTGTAAGTCACAGAGTTTCAAGGATAACTTCAACTTCTCAAGGATCTCAAGCTGAATTTTTTCTGCTGACAGGTGGTCTAATTGAATTTCAATGAGCTGAAAATCATGTCTTTTTAGACTTCTTAATTTTTATAAGTAGCATTCTTTGTGACAATCCTATTGTAAGTACATATAGTCCAAATTGTTCTACATCACAAATGCCCCAAATATAAGTAGTCTTCCTAAATCTATTACCTTAATTTTGAAAACATATTACTTTATCTCTATTTTTTATTGACTCCTTGATGCTTTTTTTAAATTAAATCTACAGTGGAAAACTTGGAAGCACTTCCAAGCATCTATGGCTTTCCATCTTAGCCATTTTTAATGCCATATGTGGAGTGCATCAGACTGCCCTCTAATCCCGCTACTTTCCCAACCAGTGTCCAGAAGAAAGAAACCTGAGTGCCCAGGAGGGAGCTGCAGCACAATCAGTTGGACTGAACAAAGGACAGGATTCTTGTGTTCCCTATGATACGTACCACCTACTCATTTTAGGTGAAGTCTCTGCCTATTGAAATATTTCATGATAGGTAGTTACACCGGTATATCCAAAACTAAACTCAAAAGGCATCTAAATAACTTGATTCTTTCCATGATGACAATGGCATACTTATAACTAACAGTAGCTGTTAACACTACAGTTTATTTATAAGCATGCTTTCTTTGAAATAAAGAGCTTACTTTTCTTGTATCTCCTGTTAGTAATAGCAAGACTTATTCTCAAAGACATCCTATCTGAAGTACATTGCAGTACATCCAGCACTGTGAGGTTCAGTCTGCACTCCAGTCAAATACAAGCTTTGTGGTGCTGCATCAGATCAAATATTCCCTGGGGCTACAGGCTGCTGACTGTACATGGAGAGAAGAAAAAATGTTTCTCCTACATTTCTCTGTTCCTTGGACATCTCTCCAATTGTAGGTAATACAGTATTGCCACTCAGTATGAGCTGAGTAGGAGCAACTTTCTTGATGGAATAATGCATTATTCACAAGGAGAGAAACAGTGTGAGCTGGCTCTGAGTTGCTGAGTTGTTTTGTTCCCTTTCTGAGAACAGCACTTCAGCTTAACATCTCCCTTGCTTCAAGATTTATCTTCCGGGCCTTCTAACTCCCCCCCTCCAGTCTCATAAAAAGGAAAAGGAAAACAAAACCAAACCAAACCAAACGAACAAGCTGAAAGAGGCAGTATATGGCAAGAAGAGTCTTGGCTAAGTGTGTCCATCTTGGGAATGATGGTATCCGTTGGAGAGGAAGCAGTGGTCACTGCTGAGAGCGGATCTGAGTCAGCATCAATCCAAATTGAGGACAGCTGGAGAAGAACCTGCTTTCAAAAATGTTACGTTGAAACTAGCTGATTGTATGTGCAAACAGCACTGGTAATGCAGATCTTTGAATAAAGGATAGGACTGAGTTCAAAGCAAGGCTATGCTGTGAATTAGCTATGAGGGAGTGAAAGACTTAGTCAGCACAAACTTTCAGAATAAGCATCCCACTGATTTTGGGAATATTCAGAGCTCCTAATTTTAGAAACATGCAGACGCTAAAAAACATTTTACTCTTCTTAATGTTTTAACTGTAAATCCTCTAAGATATGGCTTATTAATTTGTAAAACAAGGACAGTAATTTTAAAAACACTGAAGCATCTAACAACTCAAGCAGTGTCAAATTAGTCCTTTCAATTAAGTGTACATAAGTCCCACTTAAGTCAACTGACACTACTTTTCGAAAACCTGACATTTAACTCTTTAGAGTATCTTAGACACCTTTTCAAGATAATTTCTTTAGTTTTTCAACCACTTTAAAGGTAAAAGTTGTCTTATTTGATATGGGCAGCTAGGCAAATACGAAGATATTCAAAGCTGAGAGAAACACTAAGATTCTGTTCATATATTAATTCTTACTGGAGTTTAGTTACAACCACTAAAAATAATTTATTCTTTAATCTCCTGATAAAACTTCTGAAATACATCAAATGCCTTAGCACTGGACACAGCCTGCTTACTTGTAAAAAACGTCACTCCTGAATACAGCTACAGAAAAACTAACTTTATGATTGGATTGACCAGGGTGAAAAGAATATGGGAAGCCATATTCCAAACTTGAGGGTTTGTGCCAACCATTTTGCTTCCTCCTTTCTACAAAAGCAGTCATGCTCTACCCATTGTAAGGAAATGGGATTCAAACCTAAATCCACATTTTGTAAACTGCGTTCTCTGCAGCGTCCAAGTCAGAATTCATTATAAGCTGCCTTTACATACTGGAAGGCATCTATAAGGTCTCCCTGGAGCCTTCTCTTCTGCAGGCTGAACAACCCCAACTCTCTCAGCCTGTCCTCATAGGAGAGGTGTTCCAGCACTCTGATAATTTTTGTGACCCTCCTCTGGACCTGCTCTACCAGGTTATGCAGCCCAGGATACAGATAGCCTTCTGGGCTGTGAGTGTGCACTGTCAGCTCATGTCCACCTTTTCATCCACCAGTACCCCCAAGTCCTTGTCTGCAGGGCTGCTCTCAATCCACTCATCCCCCAGCCTGTATTGATACTGGGGCTTCCCCCAGCAAAGGTGCAGGACCTTGCACTTGGCCTTGTTGAACCTCATGAGGTTCACGTGGGCCCACTTTTCAAGATTGTCCAGGTCCCTCTGGATGGCATCCCATCCC
>JAVJGG010000039.1:5714952-5729771 GCA_035590195.1 Aviceda cuculoides | reverse complement strand
ATATTTAGGTGTTCCTTTCTACATTTTCTGAAATGAACAATTAGATGAAAAGCAATGCAATGTCCATTTATGTCTACTATTACTACTGATCTAAAGATGTTCACATTAAGTACCAGGAATTTTAAATCTTTCAGAGGCAATTTAGGGGCTTGAAAGGTACCTTTTCATAACCTTTGAATCTATTTAGATTTTGTGAATTTATCAGTATTTTATCATGTGATAAAAAAGAACTAAAAATTTTGTAGCCAAGTTCACCAAGTATGGATACAAATACACATACCAACACACCATAAAATGGCTAAGCACAAATTTCCATTTCATGCTGCAGAATACATTAAAAAAAGAAATCCAACTTCATGGTTTTCACTTAAATAATTCTGAAAATAAACAGAAAATCACACTATTTAAAAATAAATACATGGTCTTCCTTACATTTACTGAAAACTAGAAATATGGGAAGAGCCTGCTAAGCCCCAATACAGAAAAAAATAAGGGCAAACACTTGCTGTCAATGTGGTGATATGCTCTAAAGCAATATGGAGAAATCCTTCTCGAAAACAGTGAAACTGATCCCTGTCCAGAGGAGCAGTGAAACGTGACCAAAGAGATCTTATCGTATGGGCAGATTTCTGTAAACACAAATGAGATCAATGAAATGCCCCATTTAAGCCTTTACAGGCAAATCCACCCCTTGCTTCCTCTATAACAAGGTTGTTTTTGGAAAGAAACCCTTCCGACTCTCAGTCAGGGAGCGATACACAGTGCTTGCCCCCAAGGCTGAAGAACTGAAGTCATGCCAGGTAGTCGTAATGGAGAGGATCCAGAAAGAGGATTCTTCCTCTGAGTCCTTTCTTACAGAAATACCATTTTTTTCCTTTTTATGACCAGTAGTTGCAGGGATTTCTTGCACAGACCTGGCTTCCATTACATTAGTTTAGACTTTGGAAGGCTCTCCGTAAGGGTTGAATATCCACCTACAACTTCTCTATCTCCAAATGCTGAATGTACAAAATTGACAAAATATAGGAGTCGCACATTTGATGCGGTCCTAATGCTTCACGTGTAACAGGGATATCACAGCTTACAGTCATTAGAAACATAATTTCTTTAGGAATTAGGAGAATTTATTTTATTTTGGCAAACCCCATTAGTTCTGTTCAGTTGGCACAATTAACTTACGTTGCCTCTGTAGATAGCTATTTGAAACAAATTCAAGTAGTTGAACACATCCTTTCGTTCAGGAGTGGAAAACAGCACATCACCTGGAAGCATAGAAAATGTGTATTCAATTCATTTACCTCCTTTTCATCATCGTCAATTAAAAATGGTTTTAAAACTTTAGCTAAGTTTTACTCATCCACATTGTCCTCTGGAAGTACCATACTTCTTTAAGATAGGACTGCTCAGTCCCTTGGGTGTTTTTCTGGAGTACAGACAAGTTTGGCTGGTTGGTTGGTTTTGTTTGATGATCAGCAGCTACCACATTTGTAATCATTGCAAAGCAGATGGAAATCTTTTTTTTTACTAAAAGATCACGCAACTTTAAAGAGAAACTTAACCCCATAAGTAATTTTTAAGGAGTAACAGCAGATTGGGACAAGACCACAGATGACAAAAAATGTCTCTCAGGTTACATTTAACCTGATTAAATAAGAACTGTTTGTCTTTACCCACTCCCAAAAGCCTTTTTGGAGCTAAGACAACAGATGTTTGTCACTACAGCTAGTCACATGCTGCAATTTCACTCTAGTGAACATATTTGGGAAACAAGCTAATGAGGTGATCTGCAAGAAACATGTTTGGTCCTCTTTGGCTAATATTTCATTACTGATAGCATTTACCCTTCATCATTAGGCAGAAACAACCTGTAATTACTTTATCCTCTAAAAAGAAATTAAAAAATATAATAGAATGCTTTATAGAAATGTGCCTAAAAAGTCAAACTTGCACAAGTGTCTGTGGTTCTCCATAAAGACAAAATTCAGAAATCAGATGTTGAGAAACTGAATGTTCCCATAAAAATTTGAAATACTTTTCTTTGTTTATTTTGCTACATTGTAACATGACTTCTTCCACCTTGATTCTTTCATTTGCATTATGCTTTCTAGAGTGTACCTATTACCAAGTTTACCTATCAAACTCTGTAAAAGTTACAGCAATCTTTCCAAAGTTTTGTGCCAGAAGAGTTTTTGACAGATTCATTGAGAAGTGGAAATTTTCCAAGGATAAAGCCTCCTTTTCCATTATTTCCAGTCATGACATAAAAAAGTAAATTCTTTTATTGTGGTGTTTACTGTCTTCAGGATCCAAACTAAATTTTAATTGCATCATTGAAGACATAATATTTTGCATTTAATTCCCCAAACTAGACTCTTTCCCTTCTCCATAAGATAGCCACAAGACTGAAAAGTGACCTGAACTTTCTAAGCAGTCCTGGCACAGTGGAGGCCTTAAAGCTTTAGGAAGTACAGCATTACATACAACCTTTAACATGTATTAGCCACAGTAAGACCCTGTTAAAAAATAAAACCAAAATACCCTTTATCTGAGATAAATGTTATTACATTAGCTAAGAGAATTCTAACAACATTACAGATTGCATGGAAACCTATTCCTGGAAACGTCACACAGTTTCAGCTTTAATTAGGCCATTCATTTCTGTACTCATCATGACAAGAAAAACAAAGAAAAACAAGAACATAAGAAACAACGGGAGGAGTAAGTGAATCTGGATTCTGCAGCTTTTTTTGCTAACAACTTACTATGCTTTTCTTTCATAAGACATTTTCGTATTTACATCTAGTCAGTTAAAAAGAGAATTAAAAGTAGTTTCAAATACTACATCTGCCCTTGACTCATTCTGCCAAATTATATGATTTTACAAACACATTTCTTTCCAAACATTCCCCTCTCCTTAGCTTCTGTGTGAAGCAATCAGACATAAAACAGACAAACTGAAGAAAAGTCTTTCGTTTATGTTATTGATGTCATTTGTAACAATGGTAGGGTAAAGACTTATTGGACAGAAATATAATACTTATGTAGAAGCATTAACTTTAAGCTGGATATCAAATCATTTTCCATTTATCTGCAATGCGGTTGAAGAACACTCCTGAAAGCAGAATAAAAAATTAATCTTACTGGGACAGTAACTGTGACACTATGGATTGCGATGAACTGAGCTGCCGTTTTAAAAGAGATGAAACCAAAGCGGATTAGCATTCAGTTAGCTTCACTTGTATTCTGTACAACTCACGTCTAGTGAGATCAGACAAAGTGAATTTGCAAAGTCTGCAGGACAAGACACGAGAGGCAGGTGACGGCAATACCGCTGCATCCCGAGACTGAGAGTTAGGTGGTAAATCAAACACTTCCCAGGCGTATCTGTGGAGCGTCAGACAACAGAAGACAACAGAATGGCTGAACAAAAAGGCAAAGTACAAAATCATCACTGGAAAGATTTGCACCTTTCAGCATTTCCCATTATTTGTGTTTTTCCTCAACATTTCTAATTTTTTACTTGACTTTCGAGTTTAATGTGATACAAAACTAGTACTTTTAAGAATGGCACAGTCAAAAGATTTCTCTGTTTGGAACCAGCTGCTCTACTGGTAATTGAAGAACTGAAGATTTACAAAACATCACAGAATCAGTTTTCATGTTTAGGAACAAAGTATCTAAAAATCACTCTCAGTCATTCTCACACAGCAACATCAAAAGATGTGGCTCCAAAATTTCACAGTCACAACTCAGTAAACTCCAGTTTGTGACAACAGTTTGGTAAAGCCACAACTCTGGAAATCACAAGATTGTGAATAATAGCTGTCCTGGACTAAGCAGTCATGAAAGGAAATAGTCACTAATGCGCAATTGCTTTTTCAGAGATCCTAACAGTCTGATGGCCACTGCATTATGGAGTTCTAAAATACTTAGATTCTCACTTACCTCCTCTGCACTGTATAGTTTGATGAGTTTATCTATCCTGTGCATTGGTTTCATTTTGTACTATGCAGCAGTAGGGAACATAAACAAATGGCTTCTCTTTAATGAAATTAGTTGTTTAAACTAAAGCAAATGACTACGTTATATGAAAGAAGTGGGATAGATGGTTTGAATGATTCATTGAGGAAACTGTGAGGTATTAACTGCTTATACTATGAAGACAATTTAAGACGGTCAATAAGATTGCAGATTAAAAATACATTTGCAAAGAAAAAGAAAGGAAACAAGAATGGAGTACGTCCTGAAAAATGAAATTAATCAAGCAAAATTGAAATCGATTAACAACTAGCAATACTCTCAGGACTTAATAAACTTCTGCTTAGGATGATGGAAATAGCAAACATGGTTTCCGTGAATTTAAGTTCAGGCCTTGGGCAGACACCTTAAAGTGAAGAGATTTTACAAGTCATCTAATCTTATCATATCTAAAACTAAATCTGTACCCTCCCATCAAATACTCAATAGACTGTGCAGAACACCTAAGGAAGTAGCATACAAATTCGTAATAAATGGTTCAAGTCAGGTTAGATTTAGATATCTCCAATATGCAAGAATGAAACTAATCTCAATTAAACTTCATTAGCCTATGAAGTCCTAAAATAGATCTTTAGAGCTCTCTAAGTTATCAACTTTTAAAGTTAAATAAAAGGGCTAGAGTTCTTTTTAATCATAAAGTTTTAGCTCATCTTCTAATGTCATTATTAAAAAGTGTATATTTTAAAATATTTCAAATTTAACAAAGTCATCCAGTTTGATATTAAATGAAATAAGGTCTACAAATTTATTAATGTCAGTAACACTTGGAAAATTATTTGTCAGGCTGTTTTTCACTTTTTTCCTAGTTCTTCCAAACCTTTTTATGTGATAATATTTCTGTCCCTTATCTTCATTCACTTCTACATGCATATGAAATTCATATCTCTGATAATTAATTTCCTTTGAACATTACTATCATTAAGTACACAATAAAGTCAATGGTAAACAAACTCTTAACTGCAGGCACTTCTCATCTTTACTGTTTTTCTAACACAGTATGAATTCCCGTAAATATTTCTTGCACCCTTTTCCCATTTTGGATGAGGTCTAAAGGGAACTAAGTCTTGGTGCCACAACTGAGAAAATACACTTGTAGTAAAGATTTATGTGGGCATGTAAGATTGCCTTCACGATTTACAGGACATCATTGTATCCTTTTTACAGTAGCTTAGGGAGTTTACTCTTTTCTTACAGTCAAAGACTGAATTGAATAGGGTTAAACAACAAAATAAAAATGTCTGCTTTAAGTATCTCATCATCAAAGTTTTTGCAAAACAAGCAAGGGACAGAATAGGCAAATGTCAAAGGAGCACAATAAGTTATAATGCAGATATTTGTATTCAAAATGATGGCAATTAAACACCCCTTCTTAAGATGTTGGCTAATACTAGATGCCTGACAAATCTCTCACCATGGGGATACCCACTGTTGCCATCTGTAGTGACTTACATAGAGTTTACCAGAAATAAAATGGCACTATTATTAACCAGGTTTAATGTTTACTATCCAGTCACTTTCAGTTTGTATTTGGGAAAGTAAATAGGACTGAGGGAGAATCGTCAGCTCTACAGACCTAGGAATCAAGGTGTACAAGTCTATTTTCAATTGGTTCAAAAGTTTTTAAGAATATCTTCCCAGAGGAAATGGCTCTTTTCTAGACCATGTCTAATACTGTCACCAATGGGCACAGGCTTTGCTCAGCTCCAGTCCCAGTCAGACATTGGGCTGATAAATGGGGCATGTAACCTCGTGGTCTCTGGCTGCCGTGAGATTAAAGCAATACTGCTACTATAGCAAGCCATCTACACCCTCTGGCAACTTCCCTTTCAGTTGCTGAATTTTCTGAATAATTGCATATATAAACCATGCACTTCATTTATTTGTTGTCTCATATTTAATGATATACTGTGGACGTAATTTTTGAAATGATTATGTATGATGTTTTAAATTACTATTCTTGCTTATTTCCACTATATATTTACATGATAGAATCAGGTAAAGTGATATTTTCATATATATTCAGCAAAAACATGTTTTATTTTTTTCAAAAAAAGGCTAGCTGAAAAAATACTCCTACATAAATTATTCCAAAAGTCTTCTTAATTAAATTTTTAACTGCAAATGATATAATAGTCAAACCATCACAAGAAGGTAAATTATATATATTTTGTCCTATGTTGAAATGTTTGGGATTGTTACCATAACGTTTCAGAGGAGAGAAACAAAATATGTATTCCAGAAATGTATCCATTTTCAATCAAAACAAAAATATAAATTAAGCTATAGAGAAGGAGTTGATAGCTTTCATTTGCACTAATTAATTCAGAAATAGAGTCATTTCTACCAAGTGTTTTTATTAGGCTCAGTTGAAGTTAGAAGAACCTTGACGATGGCTTGTACTGGGTCTGGCCGGGATGGAATTAGTTTTCCCCAGCGCAGCCCTCCTAGTGCTGGAAAGGCGTTGATAACCCCGCAGTGTTTTGGCTGCTGCTGAGCAGGGCTCCCAGCATCAAGGCTGTCTCTCCAACAGTCCCCCCCACCAGCAGGCTGGGGGTGGGCAAGGTCTGGGAGGGGACACGGCCAGGACAGCTGACCCAAACTGCCCAAAGGGATATTCCACACTGTGGGACGTCTGCTCAGCAATAAAAGCTCGGACGAAGGAGGAGGGAGGGGGGGGCATTCGGTATTATGACATTTGTCTTCCAGAGCAACAGCCACACGTACTGAAGCCCTGCTTCCCGGGAAGTGGCTGGACATCGCCTGCTGACGGGAAGTAGAGAATAAAATATTTTGTTTTCTTTTGCTTCCACGTGCAACCTTTGCTTTTGCTTTTTTAAACTGCCTTTATCGTGACCCACGAGTTCTCTTCCATCTTAATTTCTCCCTCCCGTCCAGCTGAGGAGAGGAGTGACAGAGAGGCTCGGTGGGCATCTGGTGTCCAGCCAAGGTCAACCCACTACACGGGTTCTGGATGATAACAGGACAGGTTCAGTATTTTAAAGAACTGGTTCTCCTATTACAAAATTGGTTCTTATTATACATAAACGTACATGTTTTCAATCTTATCCTAACATCCTACAAAACTTTAGATTTGTTGAGAAGGGTGTAGTTGTGTGAAGAAAGTGCATTTCTCTCAGATACTTCATTCAATACACAAGCCTTGGAAAACTGGCTACTTAACCTCAAGCTTCTTGGTGGTGGCCAGTGCTACAGGTGGGAAACTAAGTATTCATTTACATGAACAAATCTGTACTGAACCTAATAGTGTGATGGGTCATTGCAAACTTCACTGCAAGAAAAATTTGAAAAATCAACAACCAACTGGAAAAATAAACTAAGGTGATTCTTTTCAAATGCACAAGTGAAACTTTGCCAGTCTTGCATTTTGAGAGATCAGAAATGCTTGATAAAATTTTGTGTTAAAATTATTTACAGAGTAAAACCCAGTGGTCTAAATTCATATCAAGTTTTCTAAGTAAAATGTAAACATTAATTAAGCAAACAGCTACAACTGAGGTCATAGTAATTGTAGTCACATTCTTTCGTAGTTATTTGCTAGAAGTTCACTTGAAAACTTGAAGATTTTGTAACATAAGTTTATATTGCCACAGTTAGTAAGTTTGCTGTGTCATAGTACTTTAAAATCCTGTATGGAAGGCTGTGAATCAGTCTTATTTCTAGCAAAAAGCATAATTTAAAAGGCCTTTTTTTAGATTTAAGAAAAAGTACACAGATTTTATGGCAACAGTAATAAAAAAAGTCCTATTGGAAAAAAATGTCGATTTTCAAGGACTTTGGAGACTATAAATAAAAGTTGTAATAAATTGTCCTCTTAAAAATGCCTCAGAAATAGAAGAATGACTGTAGGAGATTGTAAAATAACTTATAATTTAATTTTCTCAAAAATGTACTTGATTTTTTAAACGTCTTTCATCAAGTATAGATAGCTTATGTTTCTCTCTATCTGTTTTTAGGGAAGACTGTTGCAGAAATGAAACATTTATGTTTTACTTGAGGCAGAGCAGCTTAAAAGGAGAACCCTATTCAGCAGGGGGGAAAAAAAAAAAAAAAAAAGGCAGATAGCCCAAACAGACGTATTTTAGTGAGTGACTGTCAGTGACAACTGGGGATTGAAAAACTCCCAGTTAGTATCTTCATCAAGAGTTCTACATAACCATTTCTCCACCCTATGCTCACATCGCTGAGGTGATAGAGATGAGTACCTACCCGTGAGCACCCAGTGTGGAATGGGAGATGTGTCACAGCTCTCAAACACTTTGCATACTGGCATTTAGTCATAAAACCTTACTAATCCAAGCAGTTTGTGCGAGCAGAAAAGTATGCATACATCTTTTCTAATGGTCACAGCAAGTCATCCGAAAGTAAATAACTGTTTTGATGAGAGACTGGGTTCAAGAATCCCAGGGACTGTAACTGCTGAGTACATCAAACGCGGTGCAGCTAGCTAGAGCTGGGGAATTAGTGCTGGGGCCAGACAGGAAGAAGATAAACACAAAATAGAGTTTGAGTATCATCCATATAGTACACATTACTCTGGTTGGATGTTTAAGAAAGAGAACTGATTAGATTGACCAAAATCAATATATTTATCTCTAGCAGAAGGTTTTGTTGCATAATTGTGTAATCTAATGCTATTTAAAATATTCTTAATTTAACAGTTTTTAAAAATGCTTCTTTCAAACAAAAAATAAAAAAGATCAATTTAAAAACTGTTGAAACAAAACACTGCAGCCTTTCTAAAACAAAATATTTAATTTTTAAGGGAAAAATTAAATACTCTGATATTTTGCATTCTTTTCCCTCCCCTTTTGATTGAAACACTTTACAAATTTAACATGGATTTGTGAGTATTTTCAGTTCCTCTACAAGGTATGGGGGTCTTTTGTATATTCAACATTAGTTGAAACCACCTTTTCTAGCTCTATGTAACTCATCTTTGATGCAGGCCAACCAACCCGAGGTGTAAGATGAAGCCATCCTGGAAGGGCTGCCCAAATCCCTGACTGCTTTACTTAGGCAACCAGCTTGGATGGCATCAGGCTGACCATAACATTCTGATACAAAGACTATAAAAAAAAAATATTCATTGTGCGGGTATTATTTTCAATTACTACATAGCATTCTACTGCATAGAGTGATGCAAATTTCAGGTTTTACTTAGGCACGTGTCTTTTTTTCTTTTTTTTTAAATATACATTATTGAGGTTTAGAAAAGGATCTAGGAAAAAATTTAATAACAGGGAAAATATATCTTTTAATTATTGCTCTAAACTATCATAAACTAAATGCTAAATAATCCAGAAATGTTAATTTAAACCTAGTTTCACTTTGCAGACTGCATTGTAATGAATAAGTAACAGACTATCCTCCACAGAGCAATATACTCTATCACAAATCTTGAGCTGTATTTCCTCCCTTATTTCTAGTCCAAAATGTGATTCCAAAAAGACATTATTAAGTTATAACACCTTAGTCATTTTCAAGCTCCAGGCACTTAAGATGCTGAATTTTAGATTGCTTTTTTATATTCTGCCTGTGCCTAGCTTCCTT
Organism: Aviceda cuculoides; assembly: GCA_035590195.1. Classification (NCBI taxonomy): domain Eukaryota; kingdom Metazoa; phylum Chordata; class Aves; order Accipitriformes; family Accipitridae; genus Aviceda; species Aviceda cuculoides. The sequence goes on along the minus strand of JAVJGG010000039.1, from coordinate 5,720,162 downwards.
ACTGTATGTTAAGTTATTAAAGCTGTCTGCTCCAATTTCCCCTCTGCTAAGGAAGATATGACAGAAAGATGAAAAAGACTACCTTTAATCTTGAAAAGCTAAACATACCATAAAAAATGAGTCAGTGGAAACTATAAGGAAACAGTGGAAACTAATAGTGCCTTACCAAGGTAGTTTACATCGTGCGGTCATTGAAAATATACTAAACTAAGACCATGTGACATAACACAAGCCTGGCTCCACTCCTGGAAACACTACAACTGCTATTCCTCATATTTTGAGCTTCTGTTAGAAGGCCCCAATATAAAAGAAATTTCATTAAGTTAATCTCATTATAACAATAAAAAAAAAATAAAAAATTGAAAGGTTATTCAGTATAGTGAGAGCACAAATTTTTAAATTTCACTTTCTACTTAAAAGAAAAAGGTTAACTTTGGGATAGAAGGTTTCAAAACACTGACTAATGACTAAAAATTTAGTCTGAATCAATCTCTGTTCTTACAGCTTTCAATGCTTGAATTGAATTTTATCCTGGCAACACTTTTATGTGCAAGTCTTGCTGTCTTAGAAAAATAAGGTAGAATCAGGTATGGATCTCTATGATTAAAGTGCTAGAGGGTATATTTCTATTCATAGGTGGAATGCGAGGTTGCAGTATGTAATCTTAGTGACTGTTCCACAATAGATGGCATAATTTAGAAGAAAAAAAATCAAAATGTTTTTTGCATACATCTGTTCAACTAAGAGCCATCAGGTGCAATTATGTTTTGCTTGTTCCACATTAACATGTATCTAACATATAATAAATTTCTTCAGATGAATTTCAGCAGGAAAAAAAAAAAAAGGATTTGGTCACAAGCTTATCTGAGGAGAACACTATAAACTTTTATGTTTTTCTATATATACAGGAGACTGGTTTCCAGCCACTTTGATACAAGTGGCATTTGCCCCACCACGGGCCAATGGCAGTACTACATGTCTAAAGTCCTTTTGCTTAACCAGGAAATTGCAAATAGGAAACCTTGAAACCAAACTTCCAAACCATCGGTTTGTACATACCTAATAGGCTGATTTTGTTCATTATCACAATACTTCAGAAGAAATATTGTGAGCCATTAATAACACCAAAGGTAAATAAAATTGATGATTTCAGAACAGAAAAAAACGCACTGGAAAGGAAACTAAACACTAAATGAGTTGACATACCAGCCTGTATCAGCTTGAAGAGGTTCCACACGGAAACAGTGCAAAGCCCAGGTAACGGAACGCCACTTAGTTTGATCGGTATGACGGGGTCAGGCCTCATGTCGATAAACGCAGCGTTAGTCTAACATCACACACTGTGCTACACTGAGCTGCCTTACCAAAAACTGCACCACGGTGAAGGTAAGCACTGAGTACCTCTTAAAGCTTAAAAAGTAGTTTTATGGTTTTTCCTCAGAGCATTTGTCATTACCGGTTAACCGAGCCTTTCCCCCTGCGGCTGCTCAGCGAAGCCGTTGGAAGGCGTGATGGCAGCAGCTTGCTGTAGGCCAAGGGGAATCTCTTGCCATTGCTGGAGTGCCGGTGACAGGGGCACAGCTGATTTTATGTGAGATATTTGCATTCCTTTTATGCTAACGGCTTACTTTTTAATGTTGGGGAAATCAAACACTGCAAGACAGAATAATAAAGCCTCCTTTTCCTAAGTAAGGGACTATGGTTAATTACCCTTCTCCACAGAGGTGAAAACAGTGGGACCTCCAATACCTCCGTAAAACAAAAGAAGGCAAGCAATAACTTGGAACAAGTGACTATTTCAAATATACTTATCTTACATGTCCACTGGTGCTAAATTTACTATATAATTGGTGGGGTGTTTTTTCAGAGTGAGAAGATTATTACTGAACGACTCGGTGAAACAGTTCTCCTATGTTGATAATGGGGGGAGGAAGTTTCACTTAGTAAACTTGGAACATTTTCCTACAAGCTGTGTTTGACCCCATATCAGCACTGAGGGCAATATGTTCCAGAATTTTCTCTCAAATAGCAGGGAACAATCAAGATAAATTATTTTTCTGCGCTGCAAAAGCAAAATTGAAGATGTCAGCTCCTGTTTGTCTCCCACAAGCAGCTCATCTGGAAGATCAGATAGGAAGAATTTCCTTTTAATTAGTAAGAGAGAAATGCTAATATGAATATGCTGTAATTACAAAGGATGAAAATCTACCCATCCCATGCTGTACAATGATATATATATATATATACAGTCTACTCTGAAAGTCAGCTTAAAAGTCAAATGGCCCTAATAAAGACTAATATAGTCTCTGTGTCATATAAAGGACAACATATAGCAGAAGGAGGGGGAAAAATTAGTACAGTAATCAATGTGATTACATATACATCTGTTTTGCATTCAACCTTTTTTTTCTGCCTTATAATGCATCCACTTTCTCAAGCTGTCTCTCTATGCTACATCCCATTTCAGAAAACCAATAAAACCAGTAAGAATAATAATCAAGGAATTTAACTTGCAGACATAGTACAAACCCTTGCCATGCAAAAAGAGAAAGAAACTGATTAAATCCACATATTGATAGAATAGGACTTCATTAAGTGTTCTGGCAGCAGGTTTTTGAAGCAGCAGAGAAATCAGATGTCTGAATATTTCTCTAATTGAGGTATGCTAAAAACCCACACTCATTTCATAAAACTGGACATTCAGTATTGTTTCTAGATAAACTGCTAGGTAAATAGTAAAGTAATTTAGTAGAAAAAGAGATAAATGTGCCACAAAAGGGAAGCGTATGTAGTCTCAATGTTTCCATTTCAGTTTAACTTGTTTATTGATGGTTAGTTGCATGTTACTTGTGTTGACTTAAAGGAGTTATTCTGGATGGAAACCTTTATTTCTGGGCTATTAAAAACATGCTGCAGCAAAAAATCCCTCTGCTTACAATCCACCCAACTTCTGAAAGGAGACAGACTCGTTGTGCTATGACTACGCTCTTGCAGATATATCTCCTTAACTACTGGGATCAAAACTACCAAAATTGGTTTGAATTTCTCGTGTGAATGTACCCACCTCTCTAGACATCTAGTGAATGAAATGCCCAATGAAATAAGATCGAAGTCGTAGCTAAATACCAACAGAAGTCAAATAGCAAGCTTAGCTGCCTCTTATTCACTGGCTTCTATTAAAAGAGCCCAAAGCAAGGCTGGATATTTTCCAGTCAGGTATAATAACCAGAATTGCATTATTTTGTTATTTTAGTGTTCGGAAAATGTAAATGGAACAACAGGGGATGAACAGAACCTCTGCTTTCATAATGTTCTTCAATTCCCACTTATGAAAGAGTAAACTTTCACGTAGTAAAATCCATCAGATAGTCAGATTGTGTAAACATCAACAATTCGTTAGCTCCTGTATATTGCTCTTGTAAGGATTTTACGTCCATCCTCTGGTGAGCACTCAACAGACACAATAGAATGTATATGGTAAAATAAATATATAGTAAAAGGGAAAAATTCAAATATCTTAGTGTTAGGTAACACAAAATTGGTGAAGCTTGCAAGGAATGGCATGTGGAAACGACTGAACTGTCATGATCATGAGGATATGATAAAAATGTACAATGTGTGGATAGATGAAAAAAGAAAAGCAAATACTGGCCTTATCTCAAGTGATCCTGAGGTGGAGTGACACATTTCCGCTAGCAAAGCAGACATGATTCGCAATAACAACAATGAAAAAAATCTCTTAAATCAATGGGAAAATAGTAGACCAAAGAAAAACAGAATTTTTAGTCTTGTTTTTATATAGCTTGACTATCCATTCGCAATGTCACCTGATGACTTTCTGGTCTCTAGAACATGCCATTCAGTATTTTTTAGTTCATGCTTGAATTTAGGTGAGCATGTTATGCATAAAATGTTCTAAGACGACTATGGAAACACATTTCTTTTCCCTGTATTTAACTTCTTTGGGAAGTAGAAGTTCTCCACAGTATTCTCCATTAAACTCCAATGGAAGATTTTCAGAAAACCTTAAGAAACACCTCTGTGCTACAACAACATCCTTCTTGTGGTTTATTAAGAATTTTGGAAGATATCAGCCTGATGAATGTAGGAACTTTCTCGGTAACAGGTCTAAGTGTGGAGAGTTTATTACCAGAAAAGCAGATACAGAAATTATGGCCAATAGCGATTTTCATCAACACATCTTGAAAGATGTTATCATTTTGCACTAATAGACAGCAACAGCTACGCAGAAATAAAGGCAAGAATCCAACCATGACAAGCCACAGAATTTCTGTGCAAATCATAAAACAAAGTTTGAAACCTGTGAAGTGATGAAGAAAAAAAAAAAATTGTTTCCTATGTGACAGAGGTGCATGTATCATAGGAACAGTGTTTTAAGTATGCAGAAGGAAGAACAGTAGCGCTGGAAAGGAAGAGAACATGATGACAAGAATATGATTTCTATTTATGTAGTATATTTTCACTGTCTCTTTCAACTACTCTTTTGTCATCCAGTAGAAGCAAGGCATAGTCTACGGATGGATCATGCAGCTGTGCATATTTGGCTCAAAGGTGTGTCAGCTCGTATCTGTTTGCAAGTCAGCCAGCAGGCGCATGTCCCAGAAGCATGGGATGGGATCAATACAGACGTATGTTAAAAAGAGCAAGTCAATCCACGTGTGGGCAATTTGTGTCTATGCACAGCGCCGTGTGTGCGGCATGCCTACGGTAACTATGGTCTGTACGCTGCTGTTTTGCTGGTTTACTGTCTTAACAAGGTTGCTCTAAGCATTAATGTGTCTATATGCTAATTTTTGGAAATAATTCAAACCCCATTTTTACATTAAGGCTGGGTTCACTGACACTCCAGGACAGTAGGACAAGGTAAGAGAAAACAGTTATTTTAGATGATTTCTCTTCAGCAAAGATAGCACATTTTTCTTTTCAAAAATTATATATAACTAGTTTTCATCCATCATCTGTGTAAAATATTAAATCATGTTTCAGCTTTTAGTTGTTCTGATCATGCACACATAGTTAAAGAAATCAGAATAAAAAGCAAAAAAGAATAACCCATCTGGAGAGTTTACTGGTTTAGGATGTGGGAAATGTTTATGTGATTGTTTCTATAAAACCAAAGACCAATAAAAGAATATATTTGAACCTTTCTAGGTATTTTCATTATGTATTTCAGCTCAAAATATTTGAAA
>JAVJGG010000039.1:5693471-5714865 GCA_035590195.1 Aviceda cuculoides | reverse complement strand
CATTTGAGCACTTCCTTCAGTATATACCATAGTGAATATAAAATTCTTTTTCTTTGTGAGCTTGTGGAGGCACGGGGCAAAGATCCTCACTTCCCCCCCACACCCCATTCCAGAAGCTTGCTTATCTTGCAGTGCTCCACAATTATGAAATTTAACATTGTCTCAGAGTTATTTTTCAGTATGTATGGTAGCTAGTAATGTTGTTTTGAAATTGTGTTGTTCCGCAAAGAATCTTGTCCTCATGTACATAAAGATGACAGCTCTCATCATCTTCCTTGCAAGTCTCATTTACCTTAAATATCACTCCTGGGGTGACCAAATGAGAATCTCATATTTGATTTTAAACAGTAATTTCATGATTGCAAAGCTTTGGGGAAAATTTGAAAATGCAAACCTCCATTTAGCCAAAACTTCAAGGAATATTCAAGTATTCAGACTGAATGTTTTTGAGTAACAGTTCTGATTCAAAGGCCATCTCATAGCTTTTAAGATCAGATTCATTATTTTTTAATTCTTACAGTACAAAATATTTTATCTATATATTAACGAATATGAACCCCACATTAGAAGAATATGGTCTCAATTTAGTTGTTTGGCCTAAGATTACTTTTGTAGCTAAAATTACAAAGCAATGTTTATTTTACAAATGAGATATATAGATATCAGAGCCCACACTTTACTAGATTCCTCATCAGGTTATTATATATACATATTTCCTGTGTGCCACATCTCCCACACCCCTTCAATTCCCATCTACCCTTCTCAAGTATATTTCTTGATACCCACATTGCATCTAGACTTCTCATTTGTTCTTCAAAACATAATTGCAAAGCTGAAGAAAAGAAATAAAAAATAATAGCAAAGCTCCATATGCAGCAATTCAATGCCTAGCAACCTGTGATAGACTGAAGGAAAAAATCACAAATTATCTGCAAGAGGCAGTTGGAACAAGGGCTTGGGGTAAACAGACACACAAACAACATGTCAGCCATGATAAAGAGTGTAAATTTGAACAGATGTCACTTCCAGAGCAGCAGCAGGCAGATTAAACAGAATTGGCTTTGGATGAAATCCAAGGAAGAGCAAGAAAATATGAAGCTCTCGCCCTGAGCTCTTACAGAAATCTAGTCTCCAGAACCTCTTTTCTTTAGTAATCTTAATTGAGCCAGGCTAAAAATAGGAAGAGGCTTTAAGAAAGCCAGTTGGAAATAAATACATTTATTACACATACATATCATTTTGTAAATATTTCATTTTCAGGCAAAAAGAAGAAAAAACCCCTATCTGCTATGAAAAAAATTGCTAAATAAGTAGCCCGCAAGTTATAATAATTTACAGTAGTATAGATTTCATCAACATGCTACTAGTGCTTAATGAATCTAGGCCAATCTGTGGAAAAAAAAAAAAAAATTGTTGCAACTCTCCAAATTAAATAATAGTCATCACAAGTTTTTGCTGTACCTGTTGTTTCTTGAATAATTCTGGTTAACATGTTTTGCACACGCATATTTTAAATCAGTTTCTTCTTACTTGCGTATATTACTATCATGTATGAAGTACACAAACAGAAAAAGAAAGAATAAAGAACAACAGAAAACCTGCTTCACGGAATAATAGACACACCTATTTAGATTTCCCGCAAAACCTCTCCAAATAAATTTTACTCTCTAATTCTGTTCAGTTACATCATTATTATACTTTGCAAATTCCTAAAGACTGACCAATTATATCTATGTCTGTAGCAAGTATATTTGCGTGTTGGTTTTTGGGTTGGTTCGTGTTTTCTTCCAGGATTGCAATGTCTCTTTGGCTTTAAGTGCCAAACAATGAAATAAAACTTCATTCCAGTGGCCATAAGTTTAATGAAGAAATCACCAGAAGAGTTCTCATGTATTCCCTTCATAAGTGTACAATTATTCTATTAATTTTGAAACATAACACTAGCAGAAATAAATGCCAATAAATTGTCATCTGTCCATGTTTCTACACTCTAGAATTAAGAAAATTATATCTGAAACCCAAGAGAAGCCTGAATTAATCCATCACCATCATTACCATTATTACCTTTAACTGTTTAGACACAAATAAAGTAGGAAAACAAAATTTTGAGAAGCTGTAAAATAAATAAATACATCAGAGTTAGAATATCAAACCAATTGAATTTTCAATTATTATTACTGAAATTAACACCACCATACGACGCAGGATTATGCCTTTGGTTCCTTAAAGAGGCCTGCTCTCAGTATGCTTTCAGCGTAACTATTTTCAAGAAAGCAAAATGAATGACAAGTCATTATTTCTCAAATTAATTAATATCAACTTTCCTAGTTAATGCTAAGCTCCACGTGGAAGAGATAAAAATTGCACATTTTGTTTAATATGCACAACAGATGCCATTTCCACACATCTGAATAGCGTTTTCATATTTGTAAGTCAGTATTTCAAGATGAAACGTCGCAGGGTTTTTCCAAGTCAGTAATACAAGCCTACAAAATTAAAATGCACTACTTGTGTCAAACACAACAAAATCATTGTTTGTTTATTTTTAAGGTGATAATAAAAAAGATTAATGACACTGCTGGATAATGAAACAATATGCCACAAGGCAAGCTGCAGAATATAGAGTGAAGCTCTAGCAACAAGCCTAAGAAAAACTTCGGCTTTCTCCCAAACACATTAAGAAGTCCCTTTTATTACGAGGTGACATTTTTGCATTTAAAAGAGAGTTGATTTTCATGCAGTGCTTAAAGGTCAAACAGTTAATCTACCTCTGTAAGGAGAGCGTTTTCCTCTGAAGAGATTTCTAGAGGACATCAAATCAATAAGAGTCATCAGACTCAACAAGACTAAAACCCTTCACTGTTCTCAAGGCAAAAGCTTACACCGGTTCCAAAGAAATTGGATCCAGCTCAGGAAAAAAAAATCTGACATCATGCAGCACTAAGAAGTAGCAACCTTTATAGTTGAACAGAGATGTAAAAGATTTTTATATCATTAATTCTGAATAAAAATCTTATTCAGTGTGGAACCTGGAAAAGTATCATTTTCATCATATGTATTCACTATGCCTTTTCATTTCTAAGTGGTAAAAACAGTAAGTGAGTAAAAAGTTGAACTTACCATGGTATGATCTACTGGAATTTTCACTAGTGTGTTCTTCAGCTCTCAAATGATGTGATACAAACCACCACCACCCCCCCCCCCATTTCTACTGGAGGTGAGAGAGAGAAAAAGGGATCCCCAATGAGAACAGGATAGATCTAGCTGTACGCTTCACCTTTGCTCAGTTTATTCAACGCAATAAACCCATTTCTTATCTTCTTAAGGAAACTGCTACTTGCCCTGCATACAGCAGCTTAAGAAGTTCATTGGGGGCACCTCAAATGAAAGTAAAATACTGAATTCTGGAAACTAGTGACAAGTAATTTCAAAAAGGTGTTTGGGTTTGAAAGTCATTGTTCTGAAAGAAGGCTACTTGTGAGTGTACAATTTTAGAATGGGATTCAAAAGAATTGGTCTTGCATTCCTAGCTCCGATACAACCTTGTACAAGAGCTTTTTGTATCAGTTTCCCATTTATAACACGAGGGTAGTAAAATCCTGTTTTAGTCTTTTCCATAGACCAGGAACTCTTCACGATAGTGACCGTGTCAAGATAGGAGCTGCATATATAAGTAGATACACACGTGTATAAAAGAAAACTCATCTTAATATCTTCATCTCACTTAAAGCTACCAGGCATCTCTATAACACAAATGGAAGGACTGCAAAACATAAAAATAAAAGGATAATCAGAATTCAGGTTTTGACCTTCATTATATGTGCAAAACTCTTACATGCTTGAAAGGAAGGGAGGCTTGAGAATTACACAGGAGTATTGAATCTTCTATGAGGACTGCTGTTTGGTATCTTTCTGCATGTACATATCTTTGAGCATGCACTGTTTACAATGTTTTTGCTTCTGAAGGAAATTTTAAAAATACAAGGAAAATAGACTAAAAGAATGACAAAGTTAGGGAAAGGTAAGAAAGTGGGAACGAAATAAAAATCCAGTGAAATACAGAACTAAAAGACTGCATTACTCAGACAGTACTAGAGTATCATTATTTAGTTTGTTGGAAAATAATTATTCAAGCCATAGCAAAACAATACAGCTGCTTGGTCTGTATCGTGCCTTGAGGAATTCACCTTGACAGTAACATTGCGATCTCTGTCTGAGTTTTATATTGAAGTTATGGTACATACATTTTTAATTTTCAGTCCTTTTTCAGCTAATCTAGGATAAGGCTCAATCATTTCTGTGCCTAGCTTGCTTTCAACTCCAGGAATAAAAAATCCATAGTGTATAGGCTTTGATGCTTTTTGTCTATATGATAACTGCTTTTAATTACCATCTTGTTTGCCAGGTCTCTTCAATAAAATTTAAAATGCAATTATTTTCCACTCAAATACACTCTAATTTGAACAACATATTTTGATGTAGTTGAGGTAAAACTGATCATTATATATAAAATATTTTTTACCATTTCCTGACAAAATATTATTATTTATTTTTGAATTCTCATTTCATTCATCATTCATTTTGAAGCCATTCCCAGGGGATTTATTGCATCTAACACTTGATTTTACAATTATTAGATGTAAAATTGTTAGAAGAATGTTTCCTAAGCAAACCTGCCTTTCCAGGTATTTTAAACTACCCGGGGCAGATTTTTTCCTCTTCTGATTAATGTCTTTTGCTTCTATACGCAGTCATCTTTGTCTTAAATTTTCACTTAAATAAATTAGATTCCTTTGGAGAAGAAACAAAAATCCAGATCCAGGTCAGGGGGAGAACACAGATTGGAGGAAAATTGCTGTTTCCTTTCTACATCCTCCCTGTACATCCATCTGTCAACGTACATACCATTCCATTCAAGTAACTGCACTACACCTCAGTCCTGCTGCAGAATAAGCCCCAAAGCAGTTATTGGTTTTACAGATATCTGAAACCTGAGCTAACAAAGGACTGAAAAAGGTGTGGAAGAAAGATATCCCAACTTCCAGACATTTGGAGAGACAAGTTTTAGATATGACCTTGTTCACAACAGAAGAGTGAATACATGGGCTTTAATAGAATTCAGCACAGTAAATAAAAGTCCATCATGCATACAATACAGTCCTTTAATTCTAAAATCTTCCAGAAAATGATTTTTCACTATTGTCAACTTACTTGCATTCTAACCTGTCTTCCCAACAAGTCTATTGCAAAAGACTAAAAGTTCATACCACAAAAACCATATTCTCTTCTAAGTTTAGTCAAGAGAGGTATTCCAACCCTACCTTTCAATAATTTTAAGATTTGCCCTCTGGAAAACTTACAGAGATAAAATTTGGAACTGAAAGCACTTGTGGATTTAGACTCAATCAAGCTGACAAGGCTTTTTCCCTTTCTCATATTGTGAGCAGTCTAGTCTCAGGGTGAGATTAAGGGTGCAGTCCCACAAGAATGTAAGTAAATCTAAATTTTGGGCTCTCTCAGTCCTCCCTTCCTCTCCAGTCCTCATTCTCTCTCGGTTATGTGCTTTTTGCTCAGTAAGCTTCCCAAACTGGCTCACCACTGGATCGCTAAGATGAGTAGAAGCCGTTCTTCCCTCATGCCTGCCTGCACTGCAGGTTCCTCCTCCCTCCCTTTCAGCCAGCACTAGCAATCATGAGACCAGCAGATGAGCCAGACAGAGGAGCAGATTCAGCTGGAAATCCCATTAAAAATATCCCAAACTCCTGATCAGGTTTCAGGCATTCTATCTTGTGAAGAATTGGGAATAGAAAATGAAACAAGGTCATCTCAAAGCATAACACTAAAACAAAACCCCCCATCCATTTTAAACAACAGAAATTATAAAAATTAAATTGTAACAGGTTCCTCATCATATAAATATATTTCTTTGCAGGATCACAATGAAAGTCAAAACAAACTTCTCAGTTAATGGACTCTTCAGTGAATATCTAGATGTAAATATTAGGCTTTGTGAGCAATGCAATATAGCCAATATCAAGTCATCCTTTCTTGTCAGAAAGTTAATAGCTATTAATAGTCCACTGTTCAGTGAAATTTTACTGGTGAAAAATAGACAGTACAAGGGCTAATATGCCTCTGATTACAGTATTTTTCCTGATGAATGTAGTAGAGAAAAACCACAACATAGAAGTCTATATCCTCTGTAAGAGGAAACTTGGGTAGAATAATATAGGGATAATGAAGATATTTCCTTTTGAACATACAACAAATAAGGACAGAGACTATTGCATGAAAGGACTTAGAAGCAGAATGAGAGTATACCATGGTCTCCATGGTGGTTTATTCCTATAATAATAATTTTTAAAAGCTAAATTAGTTACATCATCTGAAATGGAAACTGTTGTACAAAAGTTTTGATCAGGCTTCCCAGAGGACACAGTGGTCTCCTTAAAATCATTAGTGCCCTAGAAATGCAATCTAAAATGTTAAAGCCATATACCAGAGGGAGTATATGCTCCTGTTTCCTTATGGTCAAACACTCACGGAGTAGTTATGTCTAAAAAGCTAGTCGTATTTACTTAAAATTTTACTAAATCAACTACTCAGTTTTAGGTGTCTGACTACTAAGGACTACTTCTAAGAGTGCATATGGGCATCTAAATGAATCAATAGGACTCTCCTCTGCAGCACAGTTTCTTTGCATCTGTTAGCACAATTCTGTCGCACTAAAATTTCCTGGAGTTTTGGAGGCCCTTTCTACGCTGTCACATAATGTAGCACAGCCCAGTCCTGCAGCCTGCCCAGGCGCAGGGCTGCAGGCAGACGCCGTGCAGCCCATAAAGCAGAGGCACGTCGGTAGTGTCTTCCTGGTGACGCCAGCTGGCAGAGGACGTGTGTGATGGTAAGAGCGGTCCCTGCGAGAGCTGCCTCCCTTCTGACCTGCCAAAAGCCACAACAGCAGCTGTAAAGCTTATAGGGTTACTCTCCTAAAGGCCATCTGGCTGCTGCGGGTACATCAGAGCAGCACATCCTGGCTTACATCCCTCTGCTCCCAGCTTTTCCATGTCAGCCCCAGCATGAAGAAAGCTGGACCATTCTGAGTCTAATGAAACAGAGAAGAAGCTGGAAAACAGCAATGCCGAACAGGTAAGCAATCTGGAACAAGTGCCTTCCCCTTCATCTGCTTTGGTTGTGATGTTTGGAGCTCAAATATTCTCTCTCATTTTATATTTACATAGGGCTTACACCGTAAAAAGAAAGAAGCAACAACAGATGTTTGAGATTTTTAATACTAGCAACAATTTACAAAATTATTAGAGATGAGACATGACAGGAGTTGCACACTATGAAGAAAAGAATGAGATCTCAGCCAACAACACCTGAAGGTCAGAACTCTTCCAACAGGGGGGTTAAGCTATGCTTATTACAGAGGGGGACCAACATATTATGGGAATTCCATATACAGTTCTTACAGTACAGAGTATAGATCTCTTTGTAATGGTTCAGAAGGGTAACTGTGACTTGGTAAGAGAAAAAGGGAGGCAGTTTAAGCATATCACATATTTCTATGGGGTGAGTTTAATAATTATTTGACCCTATTGGCTGACCAAACACTGAACTGGATATAGCCAAGGTATACTGAGACTTGCCCATCTTGCTGACTAGTCAGCCAGTGGACAACTGAAAGCAAGCTTTAAAAGGTCATACTCTCAGAGATAATCTACCATAGATCATAAAGTTGCTTCCCAGACCTAAAAAGCAACAAGTGCAACATGCACTGTAACTGCCTAAATCTGTCATGCCATACTTAAGAGGAAATTGAGGAAACCTTTTTCCTGGTGCAGAGAAATCATACAAGTCCTTCCAATGGATGAAGAAAAGCCAATACACATAAACATTCATATTTAAATCAGTAAATTATAACAGAAGAATAAGGCTTACAGTAGGATTTCATTCTGACCTAATTTAGAAATTGGGCTACTCACACGGCATCAGCGGAATTGCCCAAAAGGCTGCAATCTGAGTGTTTACCTTTTTCACACTTTAAAATAGCATGTGTCATGGCCTGCATTCAGCCTTATAGACAACTTCACTAAGGAGACAGAAAACTGCCTTTTCACTGAAGGAGATAAGGAATATCTGATTGAATGACAAAACTTGCTCTAACAGCCCCAAAGTCTGTTCTATTACTTGTACAGAGCCATAATTTTTGTCATTTTCAGATGAAAAGCAGGGTATAGTTAAAAGTACGTGCGTGCAACACAAAGAGGACACAGAATGAAAATTCTGTTCCTATGTCCAAAAAGGAGTCCTGCAGCAGATGAGATTCAACCATTTCCTGAATACTCCATTGCAGTAAAAAACAAAAACCACAAGAAAACCCTTAAAGGTTTCACGGAAGGAACTTTAAAAACATTTTGTCAATGTTATTTTCTTTCCAAATTTGCATGCACAAACTAATATCAAATACATTTCAGCTATCACCCCCTCCAATACCTCACAGCAATAATTTTAGTGTGCTCACTTAAGATGTTTCTTCAAGTTTTAAAGGTCATCAGGGTTTAAAAGGTATATTCGATACTTAAAAAGTTCCCTCGAGTTTTAGAGTTATTACTAGATCTCATTATATTTTCCATATATGAGTACATCTCTTAAAGTTTACATTAAATTTTAAATAATTAGAATTTTGAAAGGTCAAATAAGTAATGAGGTATCTCACTGCAACAGGAAATATATTCACTGTTTTGCCACAAGGTTTTCTAATTCACTTACTTCTGGAAGAAAATCCTTTGCTGTATTGACTTGTTGCATTAAATTCTCATCATGCCTATCGTTACAGAATATACAATATAAAACCATGTGAGACAGAAGCATAATAAAATCTGTAGCGATGCTTTAGCCATGATAACCTCTTCTCACAAACGAAAATGTGCTTAAATATTTAAGACTAGTACTTCACTACCACCAGAATGAGTCCTACAGCATCATATAGTCCCTTTATTGTTGCTTCTTAATTGGTGACAACAGTGGAGACTGACGTCTAAGTTCCCTGCCTGAGATTCTAGAGGATACTAAATTTTTCTGCATGGGACCACATTGCCCAGAAATTGATACTATCCTCATTTAAAAGGTACTGGTTTCTCTTCCCAGCATCCTCCTCTTCCCCAGCCATGGCTGACACACGAGGTACACTAACACACAACTGGTGCTCCACTCCACTGGTGATAGGTAGGAAACCAAGTAAATGAACCAGAAAAGCCACTTAATTTTTTTACCCAGACAAGTAGCACAGCATCATGGTATTTCATATTCATTGATTTGATTCCTTCTTCACTATATTATGTATTCTCCTATCAGCCAATAACTTTTTTTATAATTGTTATACACTTCATAATTGGTTAGTAACTTTACTAACTGAAAAATACACTTGAGAGGAATTTATTACCAGCAGAATTCATTTAGTTTTGTGCATTAAGCCATATAACTTCAGAAGCTATCTGAACTACTGCTGGATTGCACGATGTCATCATTGTATAATACCTTTTTGTACCAGGTATCTCTCAGACCACAAATAAATGGTCAGGTCTCGACATTTGTTAGTCTTTTGTTAACTTGCCTCTCTTGAGGAAATCAAGCTCTCCCAGGTACAGCTGCACTTCTCTTACACAATGAAAGAGGTGAGTCTCCCACTTCACATGCTTGCATAGCGTTGCATTAGCTTGCAGCGCTGTAGTCCGAAGCTCAGAGCCTTACCCTAAGCTGAATCCCTTAATAGCCCAAAATTAGGATGCTACAAGTAGGTGAAGGAATGTTTTGAGACTGAGGTCTGATAATTTAAATCATGCTCAGAGAAGTCCATGTCCAAAATGATTTATGTAAGAATAAATGGGTATCTGACTATCTGTAGTAGGTACTTGAAACTTCAGCCTCATTCCCCAGGCCTAGAGTTAGAAGGTTGGGTAATCTGGGGGAGAGCTCCTCAGACTCCCTCGTTAGGTGCTATATTATTTTGGAGAAGTAGTCTGAACTCACATTTTAGTAATTCTAGATTACAAATTTGATTTTTTCTGTTCAGTCGAAGCGACATTTAAAAAAAAATATATTTTCACTAGTTCCATCTGAAAACTCTGATTGCCAGGCTAATTAAATATTCTGAAGGACCTCTCTGTCTTTTTTGTTATACAAAAACCAGGCAAGCAAGTACATAGACTCTTAGATGAGTCAAATGTTCAACTCCACAAATGGTTTCACAAGGCAGGAAACTAAGTACTTCTTTGACCAGATTGGTGCAGCTCATGGTTTCTCTTTTCTTTTTTTGTAAACCTTCTCCAGAAGGAACTCGCTGCACAATTAAATGTCACCTCTTAGTAATTGATCAGTAAGAGACTGAGGATCGCATTGGATTGCATGATATCTATAAGTCAGTAAGCCTTTCAATACTTATTTCTGAGAATGCGCTGCTTTCAATATTAATCTCTCGCTCTCTCCAGGAAAAAATGTCTTGTGACAACAAAATCTCCATTAGATAACTACTTTTAGTTATGAAGCACCACAAACAAAATGTTAGGGTGGTTCTTAACTGAACATCCAGAGAGAGACTTGAACAGTAGAAACTTGAGTCAAATCCAAACCTAAACCTTTTCCAGGTTTGTGGTCATTTGGAATGAAAGGCAAAGCCTTTCAGTTAGAATTTTCAATGCTAACTTTTAAGAATGTTTAGATATCCTGAGCTTGGCAGTTTCATAAGCCAAATATACATTAGCTTTTACTGTCTGTTACTTTTAGTACACAGTTTTACATTTTTATACTTTCAATGTAGCTGTTTAAACACTTTAACTTTCATAAAACTTTCTACTTGCTAAAGCTCTCTTTTTGATTTAAAGCTGGATAACATAAATTTAAATCAGCTTTATGTTCTATTTTCATTTTTTGAATAATTCTCCACAGGAAAATTCTTTTATGTTTTGTTTCTTTGCCATAATTGTGTAGAAGAGCCTTGAGGCAAATTAGAAACGTAATAATCAATAACTGAGTTTTATTAAGACATTGAATTTAGATAGACATGCAAACTGAACATTACTGTACCGATTTATTCTGCTACTTGACTTTCTACATAAGATTTACTCAGAAAGATGCTGAGTGAGACAAAAAAGTTCATATTGGTGAACAACAGTTTTTCTACTTTGGCACTATTTGTAACTGTTTTCATTCTTTTGACTCAGCTACAATATTCTAGAGATGACACTTTCAACCAATTCAATAAGATTTTCTATGATCACAACACTGGCTATCCAAAAATCTTGTCACTTAGCAACTTCTGGGAAGCAACAACACTTATGTGAATGACCAATATGCTGCCACTTACTAAATAATTTTGAGGATAATGTAGAAGGAAGAGGAGGTGAGAGATTCAGTAAAAAAACCCACCTGTTTTTCTACATAGCTAACTTGATGTTTTTCTGCTTCAAAATTCACTAATCTAATTATTTAAGTGACTGAGCAGAAATAAGAGATAATGAAACACTTTTGGCATTGTCATAAGTATGATAAATATCAGTATACTTAAATATTTTGGTCTAATTTGCTTGAAAAAGAATAACACAACTGAAGGCTCAATCTCTGATCTTTTGAAGTTACTACAGTACCATCTAGATGCATGAGGACGGCCTCAACAAGGTTGTGTGAAGCTAAAAATCCCATACTTGTAACAGATCATGGCAACTTGCACTGTGAGGGAATGGTCAAGGCTCCGGCTTAAACCAGCACCATGTTTTGCCTCCAACATAGCATGAAGAGTCCCCAGAAATGGTGCCAGACCCCTGAAGAGATCAGATTAGCTGGACTGATGTGAGGACATGAGGAAGAGGAGGAGATGCAGATAAAGGCTTTTTCAGGCAGGGGACCATACAGTCATTACCCATCCTGGTTTCCAGAAGTCTTGTAGATTCTTTTTCATCCCCCCCAGGCTCTCCAGAACCTGCTCTGCCACTACTATAAAACTTTGCCTATGAGTCATTCTGCTTTGTTGATGCCACCTGCCTACATCTAGACAGTACTATAGTAATTTCACAACAGCAAAGAGCTGAGCCTTCAATCAGGCTATCACTCACTGACATAACACATTTAATCACAGGAAAGTTAAAAGAAAATATGCAAAGAGGTATTGCCTTTCCTTATTTTCAAGTCTCAAATAAACATGAACAAACTGTCGCACACTATGGCAGACCTGTCTAAATAGATCTGTATCTCTGGAAGAAGAGGGCTGATGCAAAATAGGAAAGACATAAATGGAAATAGATAAATAATGCCCCAGAGAATGTTGATTTTATTTTATAACCAAAGTGATCAAATATTTCCAAGAAATTCAATCAAAAGAAAGTTGTGGTTTGAGCTAACATTTCTTTGACCTTTAAGAGTCTGTGATTAACAAATACTTCATTAAAAAGTAGAATCAATACCTGGATGCTTAAGAGAAGTTTCTAGGTGATCATATCCTAAAGTTTTAAACTGATGTAATACAAACCAATGGTGAATGCATGCTATAGATCTTTCTCTCCAAACACATTCAAACCATAAAATTTTTCTTTTCATTCTGGGAATCTCTAGGTCAGTCTTTTCATATCATCACTATGCCAGATATTATGGTAGCCACAAAAATAACAGATCATACTATCTAGATAGGGGTGAAGAAGGAAAGTTTCAAGAAAGAATATATAATTATTTTCTCAGTAAGATCTTAGAGTGACAATTCTTTCTGCTGTTGTTCCAGTTGAGTTATTTTACCTACTTAACATCATTGTATCAAGCAAATACATCCATTCAAGTGCAATCACTGTGAATATTTCAAATCCTTTGTTTCAACTGAGGAAAACCATTACACTCAATCTTATCATGGATCTTGAAGTAGTCATTGGATGGAGGGGCAGAGCTATCTGAAGTTATCTTGTATGATATATATAAAAGTTAACAGTTTAACTGAACTTTCATAACAAATTCTATGATATATTGAATAGTTCCATTAGGTAACCATAAGGACATAAGGAAATGCTAAATTTTTGTGAGCTCTTGAATGTATTACCTGAATATAAGAATTATTCATTGCTTTTCTCTATTTCCTTTACATTTTTCATAAATAATGTTTCAGTTCCATCTTCAGTGTTCTATCTTTAAGGCACTGTTATGGTATACAATCTGCTGTATTCAATTCCTTTTGTCCAATTTTTCACTTCCAGCCTAGAAAATTCAAAGCCAGAGCTCTGACACATCAGTCACACAATCAGCTAAATTAGGCTACTCCAGTTGGTTTAACTGGCAACTTTCAAGCATGCAAAACAAAGCAGCAAGGTTTTAATGGTTTAAAGCCTCCAAAGTGGATCATAATACAAAATGTATTGCTCATCAGCTGGCATAGAAGGCAAGGAATGCCATATGCTTTCAGTTTCATTTGTGTTGTTTATCTTTAATACTAAACCCTAATGCAATACACTTTCTATTACTCTGCCATGTCAATCTTTTTTATGTGTAAGGGGGTCAGGAAAACAAGACAATATTGGTTTCAATAGTCACAAGCCAATGCAGGCTCTACTAATTCCAGGGCAGCTGAGAGCTATGGAGTAGTAAATTACATTTTTTCATGCATGAATTAGAAAGTACATAGTTAACAATACAGTCAAAATACTTGTTCGGATGGCTAGCTATATGCTTGAACTTAATGTTTAGAAAAATTTGAAAGCAAAAAAGCAATAGCTCAAAAATATGGATGAGCAACTCAAGTTTTAAAGCATCGATGCAATAGTTAAGTCCTACATGTGCAACTACAGGCTAACTAGCAAGTGGAGAAAAGTTTCCTGCTGGAGAGCACTGCATTCATGGATTTATGAGAATTTTTCACTTACAATAGTGGAGGAGTGATGGCGTGTGGTGGTGCATTCCCACTCCTGGGACACTCTATGATCTCAGGAACTCCCATTAGGCCTTACCATTTCTGTAATGAGTTGGGCAGTTAAGCATCACTTGACCATACCAGCAACTCTTGCATGGCTAAACTGGGAAGCAGCTCTCAAGGACTCCTATTGCCTGGCAGAGGCAGAGATTAGGGAGCAGGAATATTAGTCACCTCCTGACAGCCTTGGAGCATCCCTTATCCAAATCTTAAGTCATTCCTCGACAGCCTTGGAGTTCTCCCTTATCTGAATTGTAGCTCACGTGAAAAGGGTACCAGTGCTACTGGAATTCCAGTAATTTGCTGATGACTAAAGCCAATCATCTCGCAAACCTATGAACAGCAGTCCTAAGTGAGGCTCTTGGAGCTCTCCCAGACTGCAGCGGGCTGCGACCAGCATCTCCCTCTGAGGGGGACACCTCTCAGAGCTCGCAATCTCTCCAGTTTGTGAAAATCAAAGGACTGTCACCAGAAGGTGACAACGGGACCTGGGCTGATATCCTTTGCTCCTTGAGGCTCAACCCTTTGCCCATTGAGAAAAAAGCAAGACATTTGACATGAATATTTTCACTGAACTAGAGGGGAATTTTTAACAGGTATACCTTTGCTTTGCTTTTATATAAATATCTTTCTCTTAGTGTCTGTGTGCATGCGCATGTGAATTAACCTGTGTATCTTATAGCAAGTATAGTAGAAGTATTGCCTTTTCTAAATCTTATGATTCACCTCAAACTGTGGAGGAACCTCAGGCTGCTGTTACACACATAATTCCTTTAGACATAAAGGGTTGACCAAGTCTGGGACTAGGAGTGGATCCAGCCACACCTAAGCTCCAACAGGAGTTTAGAAAGCGAGGGGGACTTCTCTGAACGTCGTGACTCAATGGAATGGTTTCTCCTACCTCTTTACATCCCTGATTTCTATGCAAGTCATGAAAAATCAATTCTAACTTGATTTTCCTTTGTATGTTTCTCTCTTACCCTTTTGTGTCTTTGGTCTCTGTATAAATAATTCCAGTTTGATTCTAATTTTATTTCCTTTGTACATCTCATCCATGTATTAAGCAATAGAGTGAACTTTGACAGTGAACTCTGTAAAGTCATGCTTTTATACATTCCTATTAAATAATTTTTGCTAATACCCTTGACCGTGATTCTTTAAGGAGTCCAAAACATTCATTTTGCAACACAGTGCCTTGGTGACAGTGACTCCCCACATGGCAAAGCAAGAAGTCAGTACTTACGAAAAGCCAGACTCCATCTGATCCAACTCAAAGGTTCCCATATCCCTGCTGGGTTGCTGGTGCTTTCTTTAATCATGCTCAACACACACATAGACAAACATCAGTGTGGAGAAAGGCAGCAATGAGCATCTCTGAGATTAAATTTTAAAAGGCAAAATATTTCATTCCAACCACATTATGGATTAATAGCACTACTCTCGTCTTTGAAGTCAACAAAGATGAAGACGCAAACACATTGTGGTAACTTTCTCAGGCTCTCTTTGCCCTTAAATTATCCTTTCAATTACCAGATTTTTCCTCTTTATAAGTAAGATAGTGAAGATTACTTCCTGATGACAAGATGTTTTACCAAGTATGTATGCTAGAGTCACCTTACAGAAGGTGTTATATTGCTGTTTTGCTCCCCTTGCTATTTGTGTAGAATTTGAAGCACTATTCTTGATTCTATTGCAATCCCTTTTAGTCCTCTATCTTTCTCTGGACCTGAACTACCCATTGTGAACAAGAAAGATGCTGCAATATGACATGATAGGAGCTTAGAGAAGGCAGTTTGCCAGCTGGCCACAGTCCTGAAAACTCTCTGGGAGAACGACAGAAGGCAGCAAGCTGAATTGCTAAAAAGAATCATGTGGGAAGACAGAAAATGCGGCTTAATAGGGATGCTGTAGAAACTAAAGCAGGAAACAGAATTAATTGGATAAATTTCATGATCACTGGGGAAATGGTCACCTAAAACTGCACTCAAATTCCAGACCTAAGAAATTCATCTTGAATCAGGAAAACAAATGTCTGATAAGGAAATTGGAAGAGATTGCTGACCACATCGAGTTCTGTGTGTTTGGATGACAGAAAAATGGCAGATACACAGAGGAATTAAGAGAAAAAGAGTTAAAAAGTAAAGCAGATTTTACTGAAGAGGAGCACATTAATTATCCTCTAGAGAGAATTAAATCCCTGCAGTCTTAAAACACTTTGAACAGAATTTCACTGGGATAAGGTCAGAGAAGCAACTGCTTTGTTCTCAGTTAAAACATAAAATAACACTAAACAAACAAAAAAAACCCCACAAAACAAACAAACAGAACCCCAGAAAACCCCCAAGGAACCATGTATTTTCTAAATTGTCTGTTTTATTATAGAAAAAGCAATTAGAAATAAAAATTAAAATGCAATTAAAATACAAATACCAACCCTCCTCCACATATCTATGAAGTATGAATCAACTCAACAATTATATTTGTCAAGTATTGCTTAATAGTCACTAAATAAAAAGACCACCACAATCTAAAAGTTTCTTCTTGGTAAGGGGACACATCTGCAGACAAAGATGACTTTCAAAGAACTTGCTAGAAGTGCCCCACAGAGTTAGAGCCTCCTAGTAAAAAAATCTTTGCTTTGATGATTTTAAATAAAACACTGGTCTTAGTCTAGGAGCTCAGGACACAGCATTTTCTGCAGGTTTTACAATCTTCTCCACTGTTAGCTTTAAGACCATTACCTAAGAAAGATTTCACTACATGTAAATGTCTTAAGACACAGATTAAAGTTTAATTAACCAGATTAATGTTTTTCAGTGTCATCCTTGCAGGGACAGCCTATATAATTGCAGATAAAAATACAGTTATATAATTTTAAAATTAAATATGAAATAGTGCAGCAGGAAGATAATTCTTTCTAAAAAGGTATTTTATTCTTAATCTTAAGGTGACAACATTCAATCTTACCCAGCTGAGAAGCCTTGAAAGGTGTTGACTTACTCAAAAAAAGTTCAATATCTGTGTTTGAACTAAAGTTCACTTTTGGGGAAAAAATTTAATTCTTGACATAAAATCTTCACAGCTGTAGAATTTATCAAGATTCTTGGCAAATAATTAACAATTAATTGCCTTCACTTAAAAATTTACTTATGGTCTGAATTTATATAAATTCAACTTCTGTCCAAGGGGCCATATTATCCAAAAATCATAGAAAAGTTGAGGTCTGCAGGGACCTCTGGAGATCACCTACTCCATCCAGTCAGCTAAAGCAGGTTGCTCAAGACTGTATCCTGTCAGGTTTTGAATATCGCCAAGCATGGTGACTCAACAGCCTCTCTGGGCAATCTATGCCAGTGTCCAACCCTCATCACAGGAGAAAAAAAAAACAAAACCAAAAAAAACCACAGTTGTTTTCTTTTGTTTAAATAGAATTTCCCATATTTCAGTTTGTGCCAGTTGACTCCTCTCCTGTCACTGAGCTCCACTGTGAAGAGCCTGCCTCGACACTTTACTATCTCCCATTAGGTATGTAGAAACAATTATGAGATCCCTCTGAGCCTTTCCAACTCCAGGTTAACCAATCCCAGCTCTCAGCATCTTCCAGTATGTCAGACGCTCCTCTCCCTCAGTCATCTTCCTGGCCTTTTGCTGGACCTGTCCACTATGTCTATGTCTCTCTCAAACTGGAGAGCCCAGAACTGGGCACGGTGTTCCAGTTGTAGTCTCACCAGTGTACCCACATAGTTCATATATATGTGTTTATATGCCAGAACAATGAGCTTAGGAATGTTTTATCCAGAGGTATTCACAGAGGTTCACCCTAAGCTCGCTCTCTTCTGCATTATCTAATGCAGTTACAAAAGAACTTTTGCCTCTGCCACTCTTGACTGCTCAGTTTGAGCTGAAAAATGTTGTTGTCTGTTGCTTTTAGATGGCACATTTAGATCTCCATTTCTTCTCTACGACCTCTTTTTTGTATCTTTGAGAGATGAGTTTCTATTATGCATGAATCCTGCTTTGCTGACTGGCTTCAAGAGCTGTATTCCCTGAAGTGAGATATTTAGCCCTGGATGGGCACAGACGTTGTCTCTACTGTTCTGGCAAAAAGCACAAGCACTAGCAGGTGCTCCATTTGTTTGGCCTTTAAACCAAGAGCCGAGAGGGACAAGCATCTCTAGGATTTTAAAATACCCAAATCTTCTAGCTCTTTGGTAACCTGCAGCTCTAGGAAGCCCAAAGTTTCAATCCTGCCACCCTTCTGAAAAAGAAAAGAGACTGGGTGAAGAATTCACATGCTTCCAAGGGCATTCTCTGCTTTGCAAACCTATGCTCATTACCACAGTTATATAAAAAACTGAGCATTCAGGAGCCATCTGTTCTTTAGTCTGCTCCCTGCATTTTGGTGCCATGGACCTACCAGAGCAGCCATCGCCCAACTCTGTCCTGAATATAGGGGGGTTGTACTTACTACTCAGATCTCTGCAACCAGTTACTGCTTCACCTGAACTGCTCTGGCAATTTGAAATGCAACTAGTTCCCTGGAGCAGAAACCAATACAGTTTCAGAACTCCCTTCTCCAAGGAAGTTAAAGAAAAAAGCCTGACACTAAAGATCTTCTATAATGCAAGTTTTGGTTATATATTACCATGCATCTGTGTCTGAGTGACCTGGATATGACTGTGCACAAATTCTCAAAAGGAAGCTAAAAGCAAGCTTTGGAAATGTCTTTCTTTATATTATCAAAGTACTAGGAGTAAAAGTAAAATTATATCTACTTATTCATTCATGCAGTTTCCAATTTTTGTAAAGCCACAGAAAATGGTGTAGGTTACTATTACTCCATGAAAATCCATCCCTCCTGGTAGTTTTTATTTTTCTGACTCATAGAATATATACTTATGTCCACCTAAATTAAATATCAGAGCAAATCCTCCCTAGTATTGCCATAATTTTCTGATATTTTGGAATAATTTCTCAGGATAGTTTAGATTATCCCAGCCACCACCATTCTTGGATATGTTTAGTTAGAGAATAAATATAGACAAGTCTTAGAAATTTTAGAATTATTTGCTTCCCAGAAGAACCCTCTGATTTTGTTGTTTGTTGTTTTTTTTTTTTTTAATTCTGTTCATTAGTTCCCTAGCATACTTCTGCTTATTAATCCAGTGCTTTTAAATACAGAACGGATATTTTAGCAGAAATGTTCTGTCATCTTGCAAATCAAGATCTAAGGAAACAGAGAGAAAATACTTTATTTCAGAAAGAGACACTTTTTTTGTTGTTTATGCAAACTAATCCTTCTTTCCTAAAAGATATGGCAGCCGCAGACAAACTGAATCTCTCATGATAAATTAATATAAACATATTAAATCCTTTAATAAAAGATTTCTTTTTCAATCCCAGTAGAACTGGGAATTTCTAGCATCCCTTGGTGCTTCTGACTGAGTGGCTAGTTCACTTACGGTAGGATCTCTGGGCATTTTACATGCTAGCCACCAAGAGAAGTTCCTCTGACCATTTGTACTTTTGTCCGTGTTAGATCTCGTTAGTCAGACAAAAACATCTTCTGAAGTTAGAAGCCTAGGAACTGTGAGACCACTCCAGCTTCAAGTGCACCTTTGGATCCTCTGCTTTAGCATTGCAGTTCTCAGCACCAAGCCAGCTTTCTAACAATATGCTAGAGACCATCGAGAGGATCCTTCTTTTCCATTAAAGTCACTAACTACTCCTGTTCAACAGTTTTCTGGGGACAGGAACTGTGAAACTCTTTACCACGCTTTGCAATTTACAATGTCTGTTACATGGATTTCAGCTGCTGTTTCATGATGGTAACATCATCCCTCAGTCTTTTCAGGGACTTCAATTTGCTTTACTAGGAGAAAAAAAATTGTATTGGAGAGACAAAAAAAAATATTATTACGCCACTATATAACTATGTGATAAGCCTGCACCTTGAATACTGCATGCAGCTCTGTCCCCACAACTCAGCAAAATTATAAAAAATAATAATAAAAAAGAAATAGTAAATAATGCCGATGAACAATGCAGAACTGCTTCCAAACAAGAAACCAATTAAACAGCCTAGAATTCCTCAGCTTAGAAAACAGATGCACAAGATGTGTTTGCTATATGTACACTCACAATACTGTATTCCCTTTCTAAACCAAATTTTATAGTATAGCATAATATATCTTTTAAAAATTATATCTAACAAATTCTACAAGATATTTCCTTTAGAGACTTGAGACACACAGTTCTGAAAACATTTCTAATTAAAAGCAAAAACTTGGCTCTTTGTATTTAAAATTCTCACAGTAATAAGCACATACCATTTAATGAGTGCTTATTCACATAAACTATTATTTTGTCATAGAATCAATTAATTTAATTTAATATTAATTTCAGTTTACTACAGGTCTTATAAAATCTCTTAGTTTTCTAACATCTTTCTATTCTTATCAGTTCATCTTTCTAATGAAGCCACTTAGGATTTCTTTGTACAAGGTTTAAAATAAGAAAATCGACTTTTGTCCTGGCTCAGTATACAAACAGTGTTATAGTAGTTATAGTAGTTCTGAAAATTACAAGGTATTTACTGAGAAAGATATGAATAGCCTGGAGGTAAAAACATACAATGAATTAGTAAAAGTAGTGTGTGAACATATCTAGTTTAATGGATTTATCATCTCATCATTTATCATTTTTTTCCCAAGTTCATTAAGAAAGAACACATTAAAGTGCAAATGTCTGAAATAATTTTAATGGGCATTGACTAAGCTTAATAGAGATTGTTTCAATTGCTTTGAGATAGGGCTAAGTTATAACATTACATGTCTCCCTATTTTGGAGGAATAAAATGGTAGCTACATACATAACTAAATAAAGCAATCTACATAACTCATCATTACTATTTTCAGAGGGAAAGGATTTTCAGCCCAACTACCTTAAAATCAGTGCAGAAAGCTGTCCAGTTACTAAATACTGTATTACTAGTTTACAAATACAGCTGCTGACTCAGATAGAACAGGTGGTTATAAACAAACCCATCTGCCATCAAACACTGCGGGTAAAATTCACTAATATTTGAGTCTGGGAATTATTCCAGTCAAGAGAGATATTTTTAAAGTTTGGGGTTTTTTTCCCCTTAACACAATATTTAATTTATAAAATGTAACCTTTCATGAGACCAAAAGAGAGGTCAAGTGAACAAGAAGACTATTTGATGCTGGAAGAGCCTGAGTGGACCACATAAATCATCTAACCACAAACTTTCCAGTGCCTAGCTAAGCAAAGACAAGGGCCTGCCAGGAGCAGCTTGGTGGCAGCTTCATTAAATTCTTGAAGATTTCATTCTTGTCATAGACACCTGAAATAAGATGAATCCTTTCCATCTTTCATGCCTACAAACTCACTACTATCAACCCACTTAATTTTTACTCCTGGGGGGGGGCG
>JAVJGG010000039.1:5652351-5672820 GCA_035590195.1 Aviceda cuculoides | reverse complement strand
GATGAACAAACACAGGTCTCTCCACCTGTCCTCATATGGCAAGATTCCCAGTCCTTTGGTCATCTTTGTGGCCCTTCTCTGGACCCTCTCCAGTCTGTCCACATCTTTTTTGTATAGCAGGGACCAAGGCTGAGCACAGCATTCCAGGTGTGGCCTGACAAGCACTAGTAGAGCAGGATAATGACTTCTTTATCTCTGCTGGTGATGCCCTTGTTGATGCAACCCAGCATCCTGTTGACTTACTTTCTTTGCCACAGCAGCACACTGTTCACTCACATGGAGCTTTTTGTCCACCAGGACCCCCAGGTCTCTTTCCACAGAGCTGCTCCCCAGCTGGGTAGATCCCAGCCTGTGCTGCACTCCTGGATTATGTCTTCCCAGGTGCGAGACCTTACACTTGTCCTTGTTGAACTTCATAAGGTTCTTGTTAGCCCACTCTTCCAGCCTATCCGGGTCTTCCTGCAGGGTGGCTCTCCCTGCTGAACTGTCCACATCCCCACTCAGTTTGGTATAACTAGCAAACTTCATCAGGGTACACTTGATCCTATCATCCAGATCACCTATGAGGGTATTAAACAGTGTCGGGCCCAATATCGATCCCTGGGGGGACCCCACTTATGACAGGTGGCCAGTTTGGAAAGGAGCTATTTACCACCACCCTCTGGGTGCAGCCTGCCAGCCAGTTCCTCACCCGTCGCACAGATCGCTCGTCCAGACTGTAAAACATCAGTTTCTCTAGGAGAAGGCTGTAGCAGACTGGATTGAAAGCCTTGGAGAAATGCAGGTAGGCAATATCCACCACTTGCTCCACAGCAACCGAGCAGGTTACTGTGTTGTAGAAGATGATCAGGTTTGTCAAGCATGCTTTGCCTTTGGTGAATCCATGCTGGCTTTTCCCAATCACGTGCTTCGTTTGACTTGTGATAGCCCCCAGGAGGATTCGTTCCAATACTTTCCCAGGGACTGAAGTAAGACTGATGGGCCTATAATTTCCTGGATCCTCCTTTAAACCCTTCTTGTAGATGGGTGTGACATTAGACTTCTCCCAGTCTTCTGGGACATCCCCCGATCTCCATGACTTCTCAAGGATTATGGAGACCAGCCTTGCAACGACATCAGCCAGCTCTCTTAACACCCTCAGGTGGACGATGTCAGGGCCCATTGATTTGTAGGGGTCAAGCTCCTGTAATAATTCACATACCAACTCTTCCTTCACTGCCGGTGGGTGTCTCTTAACTGCGATGGTCTACCACCTTTGGCTTCCTCTGCAAGACAAGGTTAGGTCTCAGAAGTGTGTAATTCCATTACTGTGTTTTAGGCTTCTTGTTCACCCCATTTCAGGGGATGGTCAGCAATATTTTGGGAGGGGAAGAAAAGGGAAGGCAGATAGCAGAGCAATGGGTAAGGACTGGAGAGCAGAAGAGTGATTGAACACTTTTATGGAAAGAGAGTAGAATGGAAGACTATTACATTACCAGTGGAGGATGTCCTGCTGTTGCAAACTTGAAGTGCTTTTGAGATCCACCCATCTAAGTTTAGCCCACCTAAGCAATATTATGCTGCATCTGTACCACATTCTCTGAAGTATGTTTTTGCCTACCTCTCTTCAGGGTAACATCTTCACTTTCATATTAAAAAAATAATAATACTATTTCAACAAGGGATTTGTATATATGCAGATAATATGCTGAATTTCAATCCAACAACAATTGTTCGTGCAGAAAAAAGTAAAATTAGTATACTAAGAAGGGAAACAAAAAGTGAAACTGTTTAGACAGTATGTAGGTGGCAGACCACACAGAAATAAAGCTAGACATGGACTAGCTTACTCCAATATACTTGCCTTTAATATTTGATAATTTTTGTTATAAATTCATTCAATGAGTGTCATTTTACTTATTTACTAAATAAAGCTATACACGCTATGCATATCGGTCTATGCTCAGACAATCTATCAATGAAAATATAGATATACAGCCAAATGTACTCACTTTAAGGGCTTAAAGGAAAAAAAAAAAATAGCATTCAGTTAGAGATTGACTGGATGGGTTTTCTGCAGGCCTTCCGAAATCCTTTCCAGTTTCCACAAAATCAGAACTTAAGTACTTACCCTCATGCCCTTGCAAAATAAAAATTATACTTAACATAACAGCAGAACTTGCTAGGCGGACGTGAAGTGAATTCATTCCTCTCAGTAGATCTACAAATGCAAATGTTTGCCTTGGTTCTAGAAACATGAACATTTAAGTTACACTGCCTTGCATTTTGTAAATAATTTCTATCCTAAATGAAGTCAGAGAAAGTATTTGTCACCAACTCCAGTGGGACTCCAATTTCTTTAATATATTTAGCATGTATAAAATTGACTGATTTCACTGAACAGAGCTCTTAAATCCATAATGAGTAATTTTATTTTCAATATTTTTATGAAAGGGGAAAAAGAAAATAAATCATAATATGTATGCATATTCATAAAACACTGCCACAGGAGAATTAAAACTGCATAAGTTGTGAACAAATGTTCAATTGTGGGGTGGGGTTAAAGCAACTTCAGATTAGTGAAATATCCTATGGTGGCTTTCATTATTGATTCTCTGTCAACATCAAGTTAGTTCTTTCTAAATTAGTTCTGTGGCTTGAACTTGAAAAGATCGTGATGCAGAGTCCACAGGTTCATTCTAATCGTTGTTTTTCCTAGTGGACTGCACCACACCAACCTGTCACTCATCAAGATCATTTGTCTGTGAACAGACTTAATTAAACACTTCAAATCCAATTTCTTTGATCCTTTCCACTATTAAAAAACCCCCACACACTCCATCGGCTATGAAGAGTTTTCTAAAGAAAACATGCATTGGCATTATTCTCTACTGTTGAAGAAACAGATAATTCAAAACCAAGAAGATTAATTAGGAGGTGAAAATAAAATAGTTCTAGAGACAACAAAGAATTTGTTAACTCCTAAATATTCAGTAGAAGATTAAAGAATGATTCGCAGCACCTACACATCTCTTCCTTTTTTTTTTCTCTCGTTCAAATAAGATCTTCAATACACAGTGCAGGCTTGACTTGAATACAAATATTAAGTTATCTTGCTTCAGATTTAAACAGGTAATTGCATTATTTTTTGTGAAAGAGGTAAGCATTTTCAGCATCCTTTTTCATGACTTAAATATCCGGCACATTGTTAGAAATGGTTAAAGTGAAAACACCTCAAAAATAAATGTACAGTTCCATGAGAATGATTCACAAAGTGCTTTTGCTTTCTATTCTTAACAAACATTCTTGCAATTTAAACATTATTTATTAAATTGTTTTCAAATTAGATTCACTCATGTCTAGTCTTATAATTGCATTTGCAAAGTCTCTTGCCTTTTAAAAAAGATCAGATCCTGCAGCCTTGTGACATTATTCTGCATTTGATGGGTATTCACTGCACCATCAACAAGTACAGTCTTCAATGTAGAGTGCTGAGAGTTATAATTTCAAAGCAACTCTTGATAATTAATTTATTAATAACGAATATCTCCTACATTGGGAAATAAGTTATTTGTATTTTAGAAAATGCTGTTTCTATAAGTGCTTTTATGAAAGAAAATTACTGGTTATAGCTGGTTTTATTTTTGCAAGGTCTTTAATGCTTGGTGGGCTAATTCTGTCTTCTTGCTCTCAGTTACTGGCTAAGTAGTATTTTACTACTCTAAGTAAGGCTGTACTAACATGCACTAAATAAATACTCAGCCCAACCTCTGAATTTGGACTGCACTATGAAAATATAAGTGGACTCATACCCTTCCCAAGAATAGCGATAAGCAAGTTTGATTAGCTTGTTATTTTTTTGCTTTATCCATTTGGAGTTTGGGAATAAAAAGTTTATGTCATAAGGACACTTAAAGAAGAAATGCACTGAGGTTTCAGAATTACTTTGAGCTTCTAAAGCAGTGTTCAAATATTGCCACGATGGGTTCTGTCATTAGAATTTAGATCCTTCACACTGTAAAAAACCTATAGGCTTACTTTCATGTTTGCTGCAGCAAGTAATGTAAGCTGCCTTAAAATACAATAATAATCAATCTAGGAAAGCCAAACATACCCAAAACAGTGCATGCATCTGAGCTGCGTAATGCCATGCTTGGTACTTCTCTTCCATTGAGTTTGTATGACCTTCGAGAAATATAATGTAACAGGACAGTGTCAAAAAAGCACACTAATGTAACATGATTGGTCTCTGGTGTCAGGACAGCCAGACTCACCCCTGTGGCGTCTCTAGGGTCAGACGAGAGACATTTTCTTTAACACTTGATAACATATTGTATCTCTATAGCTGCCATAACATCTGCCTTGCACAAATGCATATATTAGCTCTTTATAATACTGGTAAATCTTTCTGCATACAATAGTTTTATTAACCCTACATGACACTGGGACTGCAAAAAAAAAAAAAAACAAAACCAAAAAACCCCAACAAAACACAAACCCAAGGTAAACAGTTCTTCTCAGTACAATCTTTTATATGAATGAAAATCACTCCCTGGAATAAGGGAACAGAAGTGCCTGAATTAGTCAAGATTCAAAGTACTGTTGTACGTGATGGTTTTGCTGCACACGTGCAGTACAGTTTATTTGGTACTGAGAGAGATTTGACATTCGCATGTTTCAGATATGCTCTCTTGGCAGAAAGATAGATTCGTGAATTTGAAGACTAAAAATAACTATGCTGAAAGTATCAGTCTGTTTTCTCTAGTGGTGACTATCACTCGTACTATTAATTTCTCTCATTCTTTAAATTCTACTTTACATCTCACCAACGTATATCTGAGCAGCATCACTGATATAAATGGAGTTACTCAGTATTCAGCATGATACGCTTGGCAACAGTATTTTATTTTTCTAACTGTTCCAGTTTATTAGGCTTCCAAACATCAGTTCTCATTTTGGGGCAAGTATAACAAAGAGAAAGCAGAATCTTAAAAATTTTATCAATTTGATAAGGCTCTAACTTACAAACCAAGTAGGTATGATGACAGTGCTGCCATCCTGCATAATAATAATATAAATGGCCGCTTCCTCCGGTCCGCTCTCCTTGTACTTCCCCAGAACCCACAACTGTAGTACCAGGGGCGTCAGTGGGTACAAGCTGTCCCAGTGCTTTCGGCGTGCTTTTATAGACCTGCTGTTCGTGGATTTGTCCAAACCCTTTCTGGCCCCGCTGATAGTCTGCATTCACAATTTCCAGTGGCAGCAAATTCTCGAAGTTCCCTACCCCCTATAGCTTGTGCTGAGGGATCCGGTGAACAGCTCTTCCACCATATTCAGCTCATCTACTGCCTTCACAATTTTGGAAGTTTTAGCTCATTACCTCCCCACCCTAGCAGCAACTGAGTATTTCAAGCATCTGGCCCAATACGCTTCCGTCTTCAAACACATGCTTAACTCCTCTGAGTTGGAACATGGGGATCAGAGCATTGAAAAAGCGTGTTTATAAAGGTCAACAACTAGATTTAAGCCCCATGTTTAACTATATTCAGGGATAAAACCAAACATATAAAACCCAGCAAAACAGCCAGACGCGGTACTGGTCTATCATTTGTCCTCCCTATAACTCTTGCCATGCCAGTGTTCGTGCTTTACAGGCATTCAGAGACACCCTCTCTTGCAAACAGAGGAGGCTTCCACCTCACGGTCCAAACGGTGCTATTACGGCCCGGTTGGAAATGCCCAGCTCTGAAGGAGGCAATTCCTAACGAGAAGGATGTGGGTTACAACCCTCCTTGGGAACACTGGGAAGAGGCTCAGGTAATTAGCACGTACTGAACTCCAGCGGTGCCTGGCAGGACGAACGGCAGCCAAACAAAAACTGTGCTCTCAAGAGAAGATTTACTAAGGTGAGATTTTTTGTCCTCACATATTGCTGTCACAGTTGGGGCTCAGCAATTACCACCTTTACCTTATAATTTCATACCTTTTAAGCTCATCCTGACTCAAAAGATTTATCGCTCCTGTTCCAGACTTAGCATCAATAACGAAAAAGCAGTCTAATTTTTGAACATATCAAAACAGCAGACACAAGAGGGAAGAATCAATCTATAGATAAATTAAGATCAATTCAGTAAATGGGTGGTCTCAAGCTTGCCAATCCAGTAATAAGTTCCAGTTCAGGATCTTTTGTTCTGTAATTGCACTTGGAAACTTTTTCTGATTACCCAAGTAAATACAGATCAATGTGTACAACAAGCATGACTTAAATGCCATAGTTTATGGTTTTAACAGGAGCAATAATTCCCACATTTAAGCTTTTTTGTCCACCAGAAGACGAACTGAGAGGTCAAGCTTCCTACATAGCTATTTTTTTCTATGCTACCCCTTGGGAAGACTTCGGAGTTTACTTTTTCTGTAATGTTAAGGATGATTAGAAATAGATAAAAGCCGTTCATGAGGACTTCATTATAAACTTTGCACATATATTTGTATATAAAATATTTAGCTTTCTCTTGAATTTGAGTCTGTTTCTCCTATTAACAATCCATTATGGAAATGGCGTACAAATGTAATTGAAGTAGAAATCCCTTTATAGTACATTATACTTTATTGCTTACTAAGCTTTTAAGTATCTTTAGACAATGAAATTTTTATGTGGAGAATGTATTAATTTCATATAGTCTTTTTAGAAGCACTGTTGTTTCTTCACACAATTTAAAAAAAAAAATCAGATTTATTTTAGGGTTTACTTTTCCTAAATTCCTAATGCATATGCCAGAGATTTTCAGATTAGAAAATAGTTCAGAGTTGATTTAATTACTATTCCAGTCTCTATTCGGAACACAAGGTATATTTCAAAGTTTGAGGAATTGTAATATAAAAATTACCATGATCAAAGCTGAAAAGTGGCATTAGATTTGATGCAATAAATCAGTGTTAAAAGAAGACAGAAAGAGCCCCGAGCAATACTGTAAATACCATGGAGTCTCAAAACATTCCCATTTCAGATTACAATTATACTCTTCTGTGTTATCTCTTACATGAGCTACGCTAACATAGCCCAGCCAGATATTTCTGTATTTTCTTCTAATTACTATCAAATTACCAACACAGATTATCCTCTGTAAGTATGTAGCAGCAAACTGCATATATTTTTCCAAAATATCTGGCTTTTAGTCCTTTATCCTTAAAATGAATATGGGAAGGGTCTTTATATTTGTTAGGTGTCTTACCAGTAAGTCTCCATGTTATTGCAAGGCATAATCACACACACAGAGTTTCAGAAGATAGGACTTGCTTGTGACACATATTGCCAACACTAGAAAGTGAAGTGCAGCAACTTCTACTACTTCACAAGTCCTCGGAAAACTTAGTGACAAATTGTGTTGCTCTACAAACTACAACTTTGTCTTAAAAACATTTTTTAAATGATTGTAAATATATTTTTCTTTGTACATTGAAGTGGCACGTTTATGTGGTTCAACTGCTATTTATAAAATGTCACACCATTCTTAATCCTCCTATCTTCAAAGTGTTAGGATTTGATCTGTACTGTAAATAGTACAGGTCAAATTTTAGTTCAGAATATAGCTACAGACAGTTTGAGATTATGTGCTAAGACCTGGGATGCACATTTTGCTCTGTTTCCAGGCAGTGTGAATTGATGCCATCCTACGTGATACCGAGGCAGTATCAGCAGTACTTAAGTGTTACAAGAGCCGAATGTAGCTAAATGCAGAAAAGACTCTCATCTGCCATTTCTCAGTATCCCAAGCAAGTCCGATATATAGTCTATCATTAGAAGGTACTTAACAAAAAAAAAACCAAAAAACAAAAAAACCCCACAACCAACAAAAAAACCACATAGCATATCTCTTGAATCAAAGCATCGTAAATAACTTTTTTCAAGACAAACTAAACAAACTTGCAGTTAAATAGACTGTTGTTCTGACCTCTTTATCAAGCAGTAACTGTACTTCAAAACAGAATCAACATGACTTCTTTTTCTTTTCTTTTTTTTTTTTTAAACAGTCTTACCCCACAACCTGCTATAATTTTCTGACGAAAATCACTGAAAATAAACTGAGTTAGAACAGGGGAGAGGTGGCTAACACAGCCAGCTCCGATTTCCATGAAGTATTCAGTTGGGTCCAGTCACCAAAGGGTCTTAAATTAAGCTGACATAGGATGAGAGGGAAGGTCCTCACAGGGATAACTAACTAAAAGAATGGAAACAAAGAGCTGCAATAAATGGTCAATTTTCTCAGTGAAGGGAAGGCACCAGTGGAATCCCACAGGGATCTTTGCTGGGGCCTCAGCTGCTTAACACATTCAGGAACGATCAGGAAAAGAGAATGGAGAGGAGATTAAGTTTGCTACTGATTATAAGTTTTTCAGGGGAAGAAAAACAAAAGTTGACTGCAAAAAAGAGTTGTAGAAAGACTCTGTGGCATTGAGTGATTGAGGATAAAATGGCAGATGATGTTCAAACGAGACAAATGGAAAGTAATGAACTTGGCAAAAAACCCAGTTCTTGCTTTATGCAACCGGTGATTGATTCTGAATCAGCTACTACCAAAACCAAGAGAGATCTTAGGTTAAAATAACAGCCTTATAAACATCTCAGTTCAGTAGCTTAGAAATTATTATTAAACAGAGGAAAACCTCAGAAAATGTAATGCTACTGGGTAAAGTCAGTGTTGTGCCCACATCATGGAGTTCTGATCCCTTCATCTGAGAAAAAGCATGTAGTAGAATTTGAAAAAGAGGTTGACAAAAATTATCGAAGGTAACCAAATAACTTGCACAGAAGGAAGATATTTACAGGCTAGGACTCCCAGTCCAGAAAAGCATCAACCAAGAGCCAGCTAAAAATCATGACAGGCATGGAGGAGGTGAAGGAAAACTCAGTTAGCTGCCTCTTCCACTAAACCAAGAAAGCCTCAAACACAAATTAGCAGGTGGAGGTTCACAATTAAAAACCAGGCAGGCACTTCTTCACTTAATGCAAAGCTGAACTGTGGAACTCCCTGACACAAGATACGGCAAATGCCAAAAACACACATGGATTCACAAACTCTGGGAATCTGACAGACCATTAAAACCAAAAAGCCTGTCCTCGATTCCAGTAGCCCCTTTTCCTCAGAAGCCAGGAGAGCGTTCATCAGATTTACCACAAAGTGTCTCCTTCTCATATGCATTCATTTTTAGCCCACGCCTGAGCTGGGATACTGCCCTAGATGGGGCATTAGTCCAACCTGTTACACATATTTTTATGGGCTCTACAGACAAGATGCCAGTAGCCAGAACAGTCACCATGTTCATAAATGCCAAAAATCATAAGGGTACCAATTTAAAAATCCTATCTCAGTAGGACTAATTCTGAGCATGCAATATTAACCAGGCAGTCTGTCTATCTTCAGCAATTCTCCCTAGCTTTTGTTTTAAAAAGACATTTCTAGAAACAAACATGTTCATTTTAGTGGTCAGGTTTCCATTCTGGTGGCAAAAAGAATTTTAAATGAGAAGCAAATAGTAATATGCATATTAGCAATTTCACAGTCATCAGTAGGTTCAAAAGTCCTTTATAAAGGAAAGGAAGATTAATAATCTATTCTGCAGATGAGAGGAATAAACAACAGAGCAAGCTGTACATAAATTCAGCCTCATATGCTGGTTCAGTGTTCTGTACATTGAGCAATGCAATCTCCCAGGACATACAGGAAAACTTTGGTCAGAGTTAGAACAGGGATTTTATTCCATACACTATAATAAAAGGGTTTTTTTCCTCCATTCAAAATGATTTATCCTTCAGTCTTACAGCTAGTCTGAACTGCAAGAAATGTGTCATAAAAATCTGAAATCTGTTAAAGAAAAAAAAAAGAGAAAAAAAGAAAGCTGCATCTCAGTTCACCTATGCTACTAACTATAATAAATTCAAGGGGTTTTAATAACAATTTCAGGTAAATTTGAAGTTCCCATTTATAAAAATGTGGGTGGGTTGTTTTTTTTTTCTTTACCTCATGAACTGTAGTTAAAACATTTATCTGTCTTCCAGGAAGAGAAAACAAAGGCTACAGTCTTACAAAATAAGGGTGTATTTGATCTTGAAGATTGATCACATTCTGTATACAGTTTTTAAAATCCTAGCAAATGTATTTTGTTTTAAGGAGTCCTGCTTTGAAACATTATGCATGACCTATAACTAAAATCTGTAAAGTGGTTAACAGGTTTTATCTATTTATGTATTTATTTAAATTTAAGA
Organism: Aviceda cuculoides; assembly: GCA_035590195.1. NCBI lineage: Eukaryota > Metazoa > Chordata > Aves > Accipitriformes > Accipitridae > Aviceda > Aviceda cuculoides. The sequence goes on along the minus strand of JAVJGG010000039.1, from coordinate 5,662,577 downwards.
CAAAACCACATAATTGCACTTAATCGTTTTAGGGGTTTTATCATAATATTGAGAATTTGATGATCTATCAAACTACACCTTACACAGTCTGTTCTCTCTACTAAAAAGTTTACTGCTATGACAAACAGAAATATAGGAAAAATTTGGTCACCCAGCTGTATGCTGATCAGCTAAGACAGCTAAGACAGCGTAAGCAACTGTTGGTTGCGAGAATCCAAAAATAACAACTGAAGTTGAACATTTTGATCAATGGGTGAATGTACCTCAGGTAATATTGAGAATTATTTTTCCTCAACTCCCATTGCAAGATTTTAATTAATTAATTAAAACCAAATCCGTACCCTATGAAAAATTAGATGTGGCATTTAAATGCTATGGTTTGCTAAAAAGGGGCTGATGATGTTCTTCATCTCTGGCTCTTTTGAAGGGGCCAAAAAAGTCCAGCAGAGTTCAGAATAGGAAAAAATCTCCCTGTCAGTCTATGAATTATAACTTATTCTGTTCAGTGTATCATCAAGCATTCAGATTCTTGATTTTAGGCTCCAGGCAATAGCTGTTCTATTGTTTGTAGCAACATTTCTAACTTCAGCTCCACTGATTTTACAGCAGCATAATCAACAACTAGTATACTAAAAGTCCTGAACAAAAACATCACAAATTTTGCATCAAAGTCATGTTAGGAACAGCATAAAACTAATGGAATATATAATGAGAAATGAGCTGAATTTCAAATATTTAACACCCAAACACCTTTGGCTACCCAATGCACACCCCAATACAACAAGTTGGTAGGAAAGTAGGATAATAGGCAATGAAATTCTCATGTTGTAAAACCAGTATCTCCAAAGCAATAGCAAAAAGCTAACAAGAAGCACAAACAAGAATAAACTAAAATGCCCTAGCATTTCCTTAACTATGTAAACAGCCTAAAAGGGAATGATCAGGTAATCCTAACATGTAGTCTCATTAATATGCAGACTGCGCATAGATCAGTCAAACCTCTCTGAGCTTTGGCCACTGATCATCTCTGAGTTGCGATGATTCATTTTCAAGATCAAAGTGAATAGCTGCTTGAAGGAGCTCCAACTAAGTCCATTAACATTCCTCCTCCCGAGAATCTCTTTTTGTACAAAGCTCAAAATGCAGCCAAAACCATCATTCATTCAGATGATCAACAGGTCAGAAATTCATATGGCACCGAGATAACTGGTTAGGGGTTACAAAGATCGGTAAAGGAGGAAATGTATACTGCTCTCATACTAACATATTTAACATTAGAGAAGGATTCCAAACAGTTTGAAAACAGATGGTTACGCCAAAATTTTGCAGAGTAAGAAGAATTTGTTGCATTGCTAACAGGAATTTAAATTTTACATGTAAATCCTCATGAGGATTCGTAAGTGTACTCTACCTTTCTGTTGTTGCATTGCCCTCATTGGCATTAATTTGTGTTTTCCCCTGATATCTAAGACTAAAACCTGGCTACAGGTAAAAGATTAGAAGGGACAGAATTAGAGCTCCTTTACCGGCATTAACCCTGCCCTCAGCTTTGTGGTTTAACAAACACAGGCATGAGCAGGTTAATGAGTAGATACTCAAAATTTCCTTGTGTGCTCTAATACTTACAGTACAAAATTCAAATTGCAAGCTGAAGATATAATAATTAATTTTGTCATAGGTTTTTCTAGAGCACTCATCACTGTGGTATTTAAGTTATTCACAAAAAAATTAATTCATCTTCACAATGCTCCTTAAGGACAAGTAGGGCCGAAATTCTCAAAGTAGCGAGTATTATATTATGATACAGCCAAAATTAAATGTGAAACACTAGTTTCTGTTTGGGTTTTGGGTTTTTTTTTTTGTTTTTTTGTTTTTTCTTCCTGGATTCTAGATTTTGGGGTGGAGGGGGTATTTTTTAAAGAAATTGAAACTTTAGATTCACTTCATGATCATCTGCCTCTTCATTACACAGAGTTAACTGACAGAAGTATTGTCTTTTTAAAATTTTCATAGTCAAGTTAGCAAGACCCACTCATCTTGACTGTGAACTCTTTTCCTTTTCAAAGTAAGGAACATGGCACTTATTGGAAAAGAATGTGATATTAATGAGAGTACTTCAACTTACAAAACTAAAAATCTGTAGGATTTAAGTGATATAGCCAGGTGATTTGAGAGACCATCCAACATCTGAATTAATATGGGTGATAAATTATTTCACAGTAAAATTATTCATACTAGTAGGAAATTAAATTGTCATAATATGATAAAGTGTTAAAGAAACTATATCTCTTATCTACACCTACATATGTTGTATGAAATCACCAAGTAGTCATTTTTCATAGTGTTATCTGTAACACGTTCCACTCTATACGTGGAATAAAGTCATGGTGCTTATTTAGTACAAGTTACTGACTTCATTAACTTTATATCAAAGTCCTACCCTCCTCAATAAGTGATCAGTGAAGGAGTGCTAGAATAGCTGCTCAGTGACAGTGTTATTACAGAACACGGTTAAAGTAACTCTCTCTACCAAGATTCAATTTAATAAATGTATAGATTAATTCATTTAAGATATAAGTGATTGTATAGTACAAACTAAGTATTGCTTGTAGACCAAGTAGGAGTTCTCCATTTTCTGGCTTAATCAGGGGCTTGGGGAGCATATTATATAGAAATATACGTTGGTCAGGAAGCTCAAATGCATTATCAGTTACACCTTGACAACAGGAAATGGCAACATAAAATATAAATACAGCCAAAAGTGAGAGATATGTGGGGTTTTCTCTCGGCATGGTATTATGTTGTATAAATAATGTAGAAGGTTCAGATCCCAATCCAGTTTTATCAGGTAAGAGTATCCGAGGTGAATTGCCTATGGCATTTTGTATTACTGTCAAACAGAAATGAACCACAATGGAGACTTCCAAGATGTTTAGATGTGTCAGTCCAGATTTTCATATACAATAGTTGCAGATCATTATTTACCACTTACCACCTGAAGTATTTTCTTGTTGTAAGGAAGATGGAAGTATTTCAAATACTTGCAGAATAAAAATGGTTGATAAATGTATCTTCTAGTAATCATTACTGTACCGGCTGAATAACTTATTTTTTCTGCCAAATTCAAGAACCTTACCTAAATTGGAAATCCAGTAAACTAACTAAAAGTACACTTTACTAAGTAACTACAGTCCTTCAGGTCTCAGCATGAAGCATGAACATAAGTGGAGACAAAAATCTCTTGGTGTTTCACAAACAGGTCCAACATCACTAGCAGACAGATAATCCTCCTCTTCCAGGAAGGTAGAAAAACCGAGTGGGTCTCAGAGATTTTTCACCAGCATTAAGATACCGGGATAGATATTCAAGGATGTTAAATGAGACACTCTCACTTGGCCAAAATTAATTGCCTCTCCCCCCAAATTATCAGAACTTTAACCTGTATGAACAATTCCTTGTTTTTCTTTAGAGACCTGTAAATAAATTGGAGAAAATGTGAGCAACATCAGAACATTTTGTGCTCAACTTCAGGGAGACATGATTCAAAAGAACTGTAATTGATTTAAAAGATAAAGTCCAGCATTCACAAATTCCCAAGAAAAATAATGCCATGTTCTGTCCTGTGCAAGTCTGTATATCCTAATTAAAAAAAAAAAATCTCGTCCATGTACCTGAAATTAATGAACTCACTCTGTACAAAATTATCATTAAATGTATCTATAACATAACTTTTTCTTAAGTATAATTTTGCTAAAGAAACAAACACATTGAAAGGCAAAACTCACAAAGTACTGAAGACAATGATGTGGGAGTTTTTCTTGTGTTTTGTAATTCAGGGTTTTTTTAATGGCATTTTCCTACTGAAGGAATAAGTAGAATTAAATTGGGATTTGGAAGAGATGTGGAATAACATTTTGTTTTAAAGGCCAGTTTTCCAGTCATTGTTAGAACAATTTAACATGGTCCCAATCTTGTTATTTTCTTCCTAATAACTAAAGCACTCACTGAAAATGTGAAAGAGCATGAAGGACTTTCAGCTTAAGGCATCTGTTAGTCAATCAGTTTTGCTTTACTAGGTAAACAACAGTACCAATTTAAAAAAAAAAAAAAAAAAGGTTTATTTCTATGTTATAAACACCTCTTGAGAGAGCAAAGTTATCACTACAATTACATTTGACCTTTAATGCTTGAACTCCAGGGAAAATAATCACAATTCATACAGTTAATTAAAAATACATAATGCTGCAGAAAATTGAAAACTGTTTGAAAATAAAGAGAGAAAATTTTATTTGGTAAGTAAAGCTCCAGGTGCAGCTCGTTCTCAGACAAATAGAAACTTTTTTAAAATCCCTGCTGTTATAATTGTAGTTATAGTCATTATTCCGCAATTTCCCAAATTTTCCAGTCTCTTGAATACTATGGTATAATCCTACTGTTAAAATTACATCTGTTGATAAACTAGATGTTCCATAGATTGGCCTGAAGTGTAAGTTGATATTTTGCAAATCTGATCATTTTTTCCCTGATACCAAAATACGTGTGTGTATATACACACACATAAAGATATACAGTTTTTATATGTCCACCTTGAAATGTAACCATTAGGTCTAATGTAGACCCCAGTACAACACTAAAATAGATGATTTGATCTCTCAAGAGATTTAAAATATATTAATAGAATTATCCATTTGCCCACTTGAGGAGGCTTCTGATTCTTTTAGAACAATGATACTTTAGCATTCATTGCTTATTATAAACAAACAGAAGAGCTACAGCCAAAGCATTTAGTCAGAATTGGGATCTCAATAATGATATTCACTAAATAAACCAGAGATGGTGCCTGTCAAGGAAATTTATGACTGCATGTTATATGTGTGCATTATACCCAGGCGTAGCATACTCATAGGACTCTAATGAGGACGTAAACAACACTGAGGGTCAGATCAGAGGGCTGCAACATTCTGCGCTCTACAGGGAAAATAAGGGTGGAATTAAATCCTCTGTGGAAGCGCTGCCACAGGTAGGGATGTATTTTACTCTTTAGACATATAAGCTGTTCTGGAAAACCATTTCCCAGCTTATTGTCACAGAGGTCTTCTATTGATCACAGCAAAACAACGCTGTGATTGATCCTTCTTGTCTGTAGTATTTCCAATATGCTCATAAACTAAAAGTCTAGGTACCATTTATGTGGAAGTTAATGGGACAGTATGCTTGAGCATAGGTTACTCAATATATGTACAGTTTTATAGAACAGAGTCCAACCTTTTTATGTCTACTGGTTTTACTGCAAAGGATCAGCAGACTACTTAAATAGTATTGCACATAAAAATATTGCTTGATAAACCTATCACAATATATACACATCTCCATTGAATCACAGCGATTTTATATGTTTTTCCATCCTGGCCTTAGGAGTATAGTAGCTGTCATATTTATCACCTCAGTGCTCAATGCCATCTTCTGTTATTTCAAGTCTTACCTCCTTTTCTAGCAGGCTGTGTTCCAGGTCCTATATTTATGCTTGTCCTTGAGCTCCATGGTGACAACTGGGAGGCCTTTATTCCTCTTAAGAATTTAGCTCTCCTGTTGACACATGTTCTATGCAAACATGCAATCTCTCCTCTACATAAAATCAGTCTTTGCCTGACAGAGTATACCACATTAGCATGTAACTCAAAAAGAAGTGGAAATTTAGCAAGGAAAGGACAGAAAAAAACAACAGTAAAACTGGTACTTGCCAAGACAACAGAACAAAGTCCATACGCTATGTAGTCAGCACCAAAGCAACCGCTTTACTCTTACACGTCTTGTGAAACCTGTACTTCGTTGTCTGAAACTGATGTACATACACACTTCTCCATCTTTCTGCTACCATGAGCCATTTTACTGAGTCATGAACTTCCTGATAGGTCTGCCACATCAAATGTTGTAGAAGATAGGACAAACCATCTCCATCAGCAGTGTAAGGCCGATCTCTTCCTCAAAACCCCCACTTTTTATGATACCTCAGGCAACAAGGTTAAGAGAATTAATTTCACATTGAAAAGCCATCTTCTTGTTAAGTGAAAGGAAGGAATGCAGGAAAAAAGGAATAAAAATTAGCTAGTATTTGCCAACATTAATGATGAAGAGGACACAGAAAATTAAGTGAAGTAGTTACGCAAGTAGCATTATCTAGAATTTATTCTGAAGGAATAACAATGTATTTTTCTTTATGTTGCTGATGCCCCGCTCATTGGATGTTTGTAATGTGCTCATGCATCTACCTGCATTAGTGCACACTTGAAACATGAAAAAGCAACACCTAACACAAACCATAGGTGCAGCACAGCTTTGATTTGAACAGGAAGGGGCAAGGCAGCCATAGCTTCATATAAGTTATGCAAAATTATATATGGCTTCAGGCACTACCAGTTAGCCAGTGAATGAGAGGCCCTTTAATTTCTTTCACTCTATTCCTCAGAAATCCACCCTTGTAAACACACTTGAAGCAAAGAGAGTGTAGAAAATGAAGCTAAAGGAGCGAAGCATGAACTGTGCAGAGAAAGAGAATAACACTGAAGTCAATATGGAGCAGAATTGTCTGCAATTTTACTATAAGTTAATGTTTTTTACTGAATGAAACACTCCCTGCAATTTGAGGTCTGTTATTCCAACCATATACCAACTCTTGAAGAAGCTACAGAAATTATGGGAATTATGGTCATACTTAATTCTCCCCTGAAGCAAACTCCTTCACTTTTAAAAGTTAAATCTATAGGTGAAAAAACACTTATTCACAGCACTAGTTTCCTTTGTTAATTTCTTTCACTGACTTTTTTTTTTTTTTTTTTTTCAGTAAAATCATATCAGTCCTAAAATAAAATTAAATAAAACTCACTGTCACAATCTGTTTTTCACAAACTGGATATGATGAGGAACCCAAATATTCCTGTTACCCAAGAATAAGCTCTGGAAACTGGAAAACAGTCTCAGATTTTCTCTGCAGCATTAAGTCATTTTGAAGTGATATCCAGCTGTATTCTGTGGAACCAATGAATTTTTCGGGGAAAGTAATGTATATGATTTCAGTGTGTTTGTTTTTCTTGTAAAATAGAAACAGCAGTCCATTCACCAAGCACAAACTATGATCCTTAATAACAGTCCCAGTCTAAAACAGATTGCAGGATGGACAGACAGAAAGGACAGAAGAACATCTAATGTGAAGAATTCTCTCCCAAGCAGCAACAGGCAATGCCTAGATGTGCATATGCTATTACTAAAATGGCTGGAAGAAACATCAACTGTAGAACTGACTAACATTGGGCCAGAAAACAATCCTTTTATGGTACCTTCACTGTTTGGAAAACAATATTTGGAATTTAGAATAAAATCAAAATACATATACTTTATCAGCAATGAATCTTGAGCAGACTTCCAAACAGTGTAAGCAAAGAAATGTTTCAATGAATGTTCAGTTAAAGTTCTGAATCTGAATTTCAGTTTGACTGTCTTCATGCTGCTCGCCTTAATTTTTAATACACTTCTAGTTAAGAAGTCAGTTAAGAGGAATTCTATAGCACTGGTGAATGTAAAAAAAAAAAAAAAAAAGTATGTTTATCTGGAAAGTGAATCTTTAGTTAATAATTTTGTTTGTATTATAAACTTAGTTCTGAAAGAACAGTCATTCCTTTGATGTAGAGAAACTTACTTGTTGACCTACAAGGCCAAACCTGTTTATTCGCAACAAATTATGAGCAGATAGTCTTTGCTCATAATGAGCTGCAGGCCTACACATAATCTGCATATTAAGTATTATTCAGAAATAACTTTTTAAAATGTGAGTTCTATACAAATCAGCCTACAAGGAATAAAATATTGATTAAATACTTATCTCTAATAATTCACTGGGGGTTTTTTATTAATTGTTACCTACATTTTTTCAGACTTTAATCTGATACCATACCTGTGACAAAGGCATTCATAGCAAAATGTTGCTGCAGTTGCTTCTTTTAAAACTCACCTAATTATTAGTTCCAAACTTCTTCCCTTCTGAAGACTCAAGGAAGCCTCTCTTCATCTCCCGCAAGCTCAGCCGAAGAGTGTGACAAAGCTATGCTCCTGGAAAGAAGACGACAGATGAAGACAATTTTATTCAGATTTGAAACACGAAGTTGGGCTTGCAACAGAGCTCCAACACACAACAGATGTGTTCAAAGCAGTCATTTTAAAAGTAAATGCAAGTCACTGTTCTAATACAATCACTTCAACATTAAACAGCATTGTTTAATCAGAGCAATAATGGTATTTGTGACCCTCCAGATTCTGCAGCAACTTCCACTTCTGGATTACCTTTCATGTTAAAAATACTTGCTTCTAATAATAGTGAAATATAATAAATATTTAGTAGGAATAGAAAAGCAACATATAAAAGAGAGGCACACTATAAATAAAGATTCTATATCAGAAATCTTTTTTTCACTGAGAAAATATCAAGAAAAAAAAAATATCTGTTCTATGTTCTACCAGGCTAAATCTACTATAACTCCATGTGATTTACACCAGTGCAGCTGCAACATTGAAATCTCCTTCTCTACTATTTCATAACATGGACTGTGTCCATTAATTAATAGATTTGGACTCAAGCTTAAGAAACACCAGTTTATACAAATTTTGAAAGCCAAGATATTGTCTGGAAAGGGATTCTCTTGCATTAATATATTTATACAACATAGATTAACTAGATCAACAATATCTGCAAGATATTGAAAAATGAATTAAGGTAATTATTAACATATACTATTTGTCTAGGAACTGTGGATCAGGCTACTTTGCAATTCCCTTCTACATAGAAAAAAATTCAAGTGTTGTTTACATTTGCACCATCGTATAAATTTTTTTTATATGCATTAGAATACTGTGTTTTTCATGCTGTGAAAAATAAATATATTCAGAACAGCTGCAAAACATTGAAAAGAATTATTGTCTTAAAGCTGGCACTGATTTCAAGCAGTTAGAGCATTCATTATTTCATCTAACAACGTGCATAGCTAAGGATCAGGTAAAAACCAACCAGATAAATATTCCAAATGCATTATTATATTTCAGCACCCGATTTTAGTGAAAAAATAGCATATAGGTTCATCTACATCAGAAAGCATACATAGTGATATGTAGGAAAAATGAATTCAATAAACAGCATGTGGGAACTGTCTATTTTGGTCATCTTAACTTAGATAAGCTTATTTGGCAGGCAAAAAAATTATGAAGCTTTCACTAAGATGTCAAGTTGTAGCATGTGCTCTGCTGGTAATGACTGGAATACATCAAGGTGTATGGATTGGCTTTTCCTCTCCTTAATTTCAGTCCGTCCCACAAAGAAAAAAATATTGTCTGCTTGTTTTGCCAAATGATACTTGTCTTGTTGCCATTGAACAATAATTAAATTTCATTCAGAAATAACATTTGAGTGGCTGCCCAATACAGATTGCTTCTTCCTGGATACACTTTCATAAAATGATATAAAAAAAGCTATGGGTCTTGTATCAAGACTTTTCCCTGTTGAGAAGAAGGGACAGACCTTCAGAAAATACCAGAGATGCTAAAAGAAAACAAAGACTGAAAGACACTTGCACCACAATTGCCTTTAGCAACCTAAACCTAACTCCTGTTTGTGTGGGTCTTGTCATCTTGCTTCCATTACAGGTGTTAAGAGGTCCAGAAAATACAGAATTAAAATTGCTTTTGCCCCAGCCAAGGAAATCCATCAACATCACCTCTTACAAAAAGCTGGGGCAGAGGTGGCAAAAGAATCATACAATCCTAGAATAGTCTGGGTTGGAGGGGACCTTTAAAGGTCATCTAGTCCAACCCCCCTGACGTGAGCAGGGACAGCTTCAACTACACCAGGTTGCTCAGAGCCCCGTCCGACCTGACCTTGAATGTTTCCAGGGATGGGGCATCGACCACCTCCCTGGGCAACCTGGGCCAGTGTTTCACCACCCTCACAGTAAAGAATTCCTGCCTTATATCCAGTCTGAATCTACCCTCTTTTAGTTTAAAACCATTACCCCTTGTCCTATCACAACAGGCCCTGCTAAAAAGTTTGTCCCAATCTTTCTTATAAGCCCCCTTTATGTGCTGGAAGGCTGCAATAAGGTCTCCCTGGAGCCTTCTCTTCTCCAGGCTGAACAACCCCAACTCTCTCAGCCTTTCCTCACAGCAGAGGTGCTCCAGCCCTCTGA
>JAVJGG010000039.1:5633195-5651731 GCA_035590195.1 Aviceda cuculoides | reverse complement strand
CTACCAAACAGTCCATCCATCAAATCCATATCTCTCCAATTTAGAGAGAAGGATGTTGTGGTGAAACGTGTCAAAGGCCTTAAAGAAGTCCAGATAGATGACATCTGTAGCTCTTCCCTTGCCCACTGAAGTAGTCACTCCATCATAGAAGGCAACTGGGTTGATCAGGCAAGACTTGCCCTTGGTGAAGCCACGCTGGCTGTCTCACATCACCTCCCTGTCCTCCATTTGCCTTAGCATAGCTTCTTGGAGGATCTGTTGCATGGTCTTCCCAGGCACAGAGGTGAGGCTGACAGGTTGGTAGTTCCCAGGATCTTCCTTTCTACCCTTTTCAAGAACAACTTGATGACTTTATAAATAAAAGGCTTCTCTTAAGAACTTTCATAACATCTTGCTTAAACTATTTCCAAAAAGCATTTCTTAATTTTAGCTTAAAATGGAATTTCATTTAAAAAATAATGGAAAAGAAAAGGTCAAATTAAAAAATTTGAAAATTCATTTTTATGTTGAATTCCGTAAGTCTGAAATGATACATTAGAGATTATTTGTAATTTTTTTCTGTTTCAAACCTCCAAACACCTCCATTTAACCATCAACCCCCAATCAATTTTTCCACTCACGTCTATTTCCAATGCAATTTCCTAGAGGTCAGCTTAGACATATATATAATATATATCATTTTAACCTGAGCAACAAACTATAAGACATGAAACTGCTAGTGGAGCTAGTAATTTCTCTCTACAATTGACCTTTCAGTCCTCCATCTATTTCATATTTCTGTTTAATCACATCACCAGGGTTATTCTCACTCAGCTACTCTCTATGTATGTTACAGGTTTTATCAAATTTTTACCATAGTTCTTTTCAAATCAAGGCTGACAAAGTTCACTTTTATAAAAGTATTCTTGAATTTTTCATTGGATTTAAAAATGACAAGAGCCCGCCATATTCAGAAGTGGTATACGTTTTGCTATACTATAGTCAGTTTTAAGCTAATTGGGCTAGTTGCAGTTTCAAAAACACAGAAATGGAAAGAATTAAACTGATTGCTGTTGAGTTGGCCATTATTTCTGCATAAAAACCAATAAAGGAATGATAGTTTTACTATGAATGTTTAAGAAGTCATTCAAAATAAAACTTGAAGTATTTTTGCTTGTGGTAAGAGGAAACCATTTTGCACCTATTAGAAAACATTATCACAGGTCGCACGGGAGGAAAGAATCCAAACATAGCTTAACTCCACTACAAAGAAGTTGACCAACACTGTCTTTTTATCCTCCATCAGAAATGCTATGTATAAAGACCTGTGCTCAAAAATAAAAGACTTAAATTAGAGAACCTTAAATTAGAGAACCTATAACAATATATTTTATAAATTTGCCAATTATGGATGCCCAGTATGGCTTAGCACTGATTAAAGTGGTAGCTTACACTAAACGCAATATTGTATAATCACAGGAGCAGTTATATAATTTTTCTTAGATATTTTTACACACCTCAATTTCACCATTTGCCTTCAGTGAGGAAGTGAAATACCTTTTACAAAAGGAGATCAAATTCAGCTTTGCTGACTGTGCAAAGATGAAAGTAATTTTTAGAGAAGTAATCAAGAAACATGATAGCTGTTTGCCTGCAGGTTTTCCTTAGCCTTCTACCAGCATGACCATTTCACCTGTATAATGTGTACCCTGGTATCAGAACGTATCGATGTTTGTCTCCCACTTGTCAAGAATATATCCATATGTCAATATCCTCGTTTTAAAATAGGTGTATTTATTAATAACTTATTTTTATTATATTAAGGCTGTCTTATAGCAAATAGATGCATATATACAAATTGGAAATGATTGTGCAGTACCCTGGGTGAACTGGCAGCAGTTCAGGGATCCACAGTAGAAAAGTCATGTTCAAATACGACTCTCTTTTAGGGCTTCTGCCCTGGACTGTAATTAGGAAACCCAGTTCAAGTCAGTCTGTATTTATATGTAAAAGCTATCCTTGATATGCTTTTAAAGGCCAATAACAATATTTTTTTTAAGTTTAATAATCCCTTATCTAAAAAAAAAAAAATTCTATAAGCTATCAGAAAACCATTCTGTTTGGTACTGCCCATTCTTTTTCCACAAAAAAGCCACATTTTCATTGAAACGAAACAACAAAACAATTAACCTGAAATCCAAATGGTTGAAAACTTCTTGCAAATGATGAAAAGCAGTTATTTTCTATAGAAAATACTTATTTTCACATTAAGTGTTTTTTATCCAAAGTTCAAGTGTCTTTCAAAACACAACAGAAGGATAATTTGGCCAGCACTACTGAGGATGCTTTTTTATAGACACAAGTGTAGGTTCACAGCAGCGAGAGAAGAAACGAACCCTATGTCCACAAGTAACTCGGAGGAGGACTTCTCAGTAAATTCTGATTCAGGAACTGCCAAGTGTATTCCCACACACTTTGTTAGTCCATAGTATGGAAAACTATCCAAACTGAAGCCCACAGTGTAAACAATTCCCCTTTTAACTTTCTAGCTTTAAACTAGTAATTCTTCATTTATAACTTGGTCATTTACTAGGTAAGGTACTTTATTTTTACATTAACTTTCATGATTTTCCAATAAATATTGTAAAGCAGTTTGATTAACATTTTTGAGGGGGGAAATCTGAATTTGAAGAGTTATTGTTCTGGAAATCTTGAGGTTTCTTGCAGTAGCACAATATTTCTACCGTATGTTTTGCTTCCTTTGCTGCAGGTAGGGACCAGGTTGCTGTGGCAACTGAGTTAGAGCCGCGTGTGCCGACACCGTGCAGCGGCATTACTGTCCTCCTTGAAGGAAGAGTGCCATATTTTACATTTCAGTTGTTTGAAAGAGGGTTCATTTTGACTCTGCAGTCCAGTTGTCATCTTCCTTGTATTTACATCTTCTTAAAGGTCTGAAAAAGTCTCAGGAGCCAGCTGTCATGATAACACCCTGCCAGTGGGGTCAATTAGATATTTGTTCCTGAATGTAAGTGGGACTGTAAAATTAAAGTAAATGAAGTCCTCTGCTGGAAGAAGGTTTGCTCTGTAGCACAGATCTGATAAAACTAGCTTCATACTTTTATTTTTATTTTATTTTTTTGTACTTCTGCGGGTCTCAATTTAAAGGACAAAGTGGGGTTATAGGCTGGACACCCCATAGCCTTACAAATATCAAGGCATAAAGGAAATCATGCAGAAATTTCAGCAGCCTTACAAGTCTGCTACCTGGTGGGTCACCTGACAAATCGATAATTAAACAGAAGTATACACCTACAAAAATCCTATTTAACATTACCCAAGGATATTTCCACTTTATTCTTTAGGAAGGACTAGAAATTAAAACTGTTCCCATAGATAAAACAGGCCAAGAGAATCAAAGTGAAATTGATATGTAGATTAGCGTCTGCTCTTCTGAAAACTTCTATTCATAGGCCATGAACATGAAAAAGTGCATCAGTTATCTCAGATGGGAGACCTCCTGAGCTGCCTCTAGGCACGACCCAGGCTGGGCACTACTAGCCTTCAGACACCGATCACGAGCCAAAGAGATCTTGGTAAGTCTTCAGGACCCTATTGCATCAGCAGCTTTTCAGTTACAGGGCATAAGGAAGATAAATAGGAAGAGTCTCACATAAGTTTTCGAAGAAAGCATGGCTTTCCGCTGGGCTGATGACCTGCACCTCCTTGTGAAGTCAATATTTAGGAGCTGCAGGTGGGTCAGTTGGTACCCAGGCAGTTTGGTAATTGCCATCCACTGGTGAATTCCCCAAACAGAGCAAGTTTCAGGCTAACCTGACTGTTCAATCACATACGTGCTTGATGAAGTACTCAAAAATACAACAACTAAACTTAAGAAGAAAGACGGAAAATACCCTCCAATTTAGGATGATTGATTAACTTTCTTGTGCTATGTCAGGAAAGGAAGTTCACTTTTCTGTTCCCAGGTTTCCCTTTAACAGCTCTCAAAGTCCTTCCTTCAGCATATTACCTTCATTTTATATATTCACTGCCCAACAACATATCACATATTAATATGAAGCTTCAGGACAAAATCCTAACCTCTGTGAAGTTAATAAGTGTTTTATCACTCAGCTTCTCAGGGCCATAATTTAATTGCTGGAAAAGGTGAGGCCAGTCCAGAGAATATGCAGGTGCCATCACTGTAACTAATGTTACCAAGGTAAACAAAATCCTGAAAATAACTTATTATTAACACTAATAACCTAACATCCCTTTAGCTCAAAAAAGGGCTTGTCTTCATTAAAATTGCATCCAAATATCACTTATCAAAATGGCAGATCTCATTAGTTAGATTTTGCCTTTAAAATCTCATCAGTATCTTAGTCCCAAATCATTTTTATGCTCCTTGCTCATTATAAAAACTGCTATTTTCAACTTAATCAGTTTTACTACTTAGTTATATCTTGTTAGACATGAAAAAGCTGTGAGAGTCAGGTAGTCTATTAAAGAAAACAGTAAACCTAGAGCTTGGTTTCTGAGAAATAAGGTGCTTTACAGGACTCCCAAGACAAGAGACTGAAGGAAACATCATCCTAGCAGAAATTTAGGAACTATACCTTGCAATATCTTATCAGGCTTAAAATGCACTATATTTAAAAAAGCCCTCACATTCATTCAAGTGGAATTATCACCTGTGTATAATTAGTCACACCTATCTTTCCTGTGTGCAAATCTCCTAAATCTACAAGAGCAGCATTCAAACCTCAGGCATGCGTTCACACCAAAGGCTGATCACTTATCGACTCTACTGGGATGGGAGGGGGAGCAAACCACAAACCCCAAAAACACTCAAGATTTTTTTGAGGTGACAGACATGACAGCAATGAGCAAAATGGCACTGTTGTCTCATGTTTGTTTGAAGGTTATGAGGTTGCTCAGCCAAGTTGAAATACCCTGAAAACCCAATGAAATAAATTTTGTAAGAGATATGTAACTGCATTACAAAGCAAATCCCTAATACTGTGTTTTGGTCTTCCTCTGATTGTATGATACATCCCACATGCTGACCACAATATTTTTGTTTCACAGCAAAAAGAAATTGATTTATCTGTTGTTCAGGTTTAAGTCATGGTTCAGTTCAGTTCACCTTGTGTAAGAGAAATGAAAGCAAACCACAGAGATGATCAATGCAAAAACTGAAACCTCACAATGATACTGTGGAGAAAACATCATTCAAATTCAAGTCAGTCTGAGCTTAGAATGATACTAGGTCCATCAAGCTCAAGGCCAAGATTTTAGATAATGAGATGCCAAATGTTCAAGTTGCAACTTTTTAAAAAGCCTGATTTTCGAAAAGCACCAAGGTTTAGGTGAATAAAAATCAGGGTTCTACAAGTTGCTTTCAGTTCACCACCCACAGATTGAAGCACTCTACGTCAGTTCTTTTATTTAAACCATGGTTTATCTGTCCAGCTGTCTGAGCTGGACTGCCAGTAGCAGTGTCACGAAGACTGCATTTGAACTGAACATCAAACTCGGGTCCTGGCTTCTAATACGTTAAGGAGAAAGCCATACACCATTAAACCTAAACTAGGACCAAGGCTGAGCCCTAACGCACCATCCATCCACACCGCAGCTCCCTGGGTCCTCTTGGTCTCTACCCATTTCTCAAAGCTCTTTCTGAGCACTGGTCCAGCAGAAGCTAGACACTCAGAATCTGCGCTCAGAGGGTGTCCAAAGTGAGGATTAAAACGATGGGTGTCTTTAGTCCATCTGAAAGCTTCAACGATCCCCGAGTGCTAGCTTGGGTCAACTTGTTTGATTTTCCTCTGAAACAGACTGAAAGCTTTCAAAACAGTCCCCATGACCCAGCTGAAGGTGGTGACCAAAGGCCGTGAGAACAGGAAACTACCCACGGCTATTCTCATATAGCTACTTCTCCAGAGCATACACTGCATGACAAGAAATTTAGGAACCAAATTACCAGAAGGCAGGGTATGTGGTACCAAAGTCTTCTCTCAGTTTAACTACCACAGCTACTTAACATCAGGCTCCGTTTACTGCCTGTACTGGGTCAGTGTGCATTTAGTGAGACCGCGCTGCTGTTTTGAACACAACAGCGGTTCAGGACATTTGCCCAGCTCAGGCCCAATCTAAACTATAAAACAGGAATAGATCTGCAAGTTCGTATTAACAAGAATGCTAATGTCTCATTTTTGGCAAATACCTTCTCCAACCAAATCTTTCATTTTCTAGGAAGTAATACATTTTCCTCAATATCACTGTACAGAAACCAGGAAAACACTAGCATGAAAATGTCACTTCCAAAGGGTAAAACTAGGCCACAGTACTGCTTGAATACAGGTGAAAATGAGCACAATATAATGTTTAGATATGTAAGAGATACTGCTGATGTGTCTGCTGCTCAGAGAAAATTTACAGCACAAACGTTGTATGAATCAGTGGATGGCTGGTGTCAGCTACAAATATCATCTGCATATCATGCACCTACTACATGCAAAATACTCCCGCAATGATCTTATTAAGGAGGATATGCCATACATCAAAATAATGTTATACCTACAGCAGCCCGTAGGTACTAAAAAATGCCCTTCCTGCTTATTTTGTACAGAGTGAAAAATGACACACTTGTGAGTAAACTTGCTTGTTAATTCTGACAGATAATTCAGAATACATGCTTGATACCACAACTTAAGTATCTGAAAGCTGTAGAAATAGAAATATTCTAAGTGTTAGTGAAAAAGAAAGAGAGAAAGGGAGAGGAACAGAGATGGCAATTACTGAGCTACATAGAGTTTTAGATGGGTAGTAATTAACTTGGTGGTGAGCAGCTGAAATGAGTGGTAGAAAAATCTCACAAGCTTTCTTGAGTAGTATCTAAAAATATCTGGGTCTGAAACAGAAGAGAAATTTTTTCAACAATTCAGAGTTTCCTTCTTCCATCCTTTGGGGAAGAACCAACTTCTATGTACTTTAGTATCTAAAAAGCAAAAGAAACACCGCAAGAACATGCAAGAATTCAGGACTAACTTGTACTTGTTCAAGGCCTTGAGTAGATCAGCATTCACTAAGATGGGATAAAACTGAAGAGAGGAATTCCAAAAAAGTTTTGTCTCAAAAAGACACAATCCCAGAGCTGCCTTATACAGCTGAGATCATGCCTACCTCAGTACCTTCAAGCAACATGGATATTCCTCTCCATTTGTAGCTAAGGTCCTAAGCACAGCATAGGGCTCAGCTTAATTTCCTGACCAGGGTAGAGGATACCCTTTGAATGTCCCCATATCAGCATAGCCCTTTGAACATCAACCAGCTGCAAGAGGAGCTTTGGCAGGACTGCCTCTTCATTCCTTACTCAGAATTAAAGACAACCAAGTCAGAGGCTGAAAGGAGAAGGAAGAAGCCCCCATCACACCATGCATGGGAAATATGTCCCCAAAGAAGTGACATCAACAGCAGGACAAAAAACCAGGAGATGAGTTTTAACTTGCATGTCAGAAACCAGCTGTGATTTCACCAAGTGCTGTGATCAGACAGAATCAAAGCATTTCTTAAAATAGCTTTGTGTCAAGAGCTGAACCTGCTCCTCAGGAACCAAGTGGATTCCTCTCCTCTCCTCCCCTTCTCCTTTGCTGTATAAAAGCTATGCACCACCTGTTCCATATTTTTTAAGCAGGCCCAATTACATTGTTCATACAAAGGTCAGGCCAACACATATGGCATGCAATTCAGAACAGTAAACATGGAAACATTTGTAATTAATTATTATAACCCCCAAGTAAAAAGTAAACATAAATTGTTACCTACAAAGAATATTTCATTTTCTACAAAAGGAGGTGGCAGTGGATGCTCAGTAGCAATGAGTTGTAGCCAGTACAATAATTTGAAAATTTATATACACAGTTGGTGCTCCAGCCAGCAAATAATGCATGCAATTACTGCTACTGTTAATGTGCCTACACGCCTAATTTCTGGAGCAGCACGCCGAGTGCTTTCCCCTTAAGGTGCCTTGAGCAACTGGTCTGTATTTTAACGGAGAGAACCATATGTAATGAAAGCAGATCTTTCAGGACACAAGCCATGCTTTCAACTTGTTCTTGCTGCCAGAGTAGTAATTGCAGTGAAATGGAAAAAAACAAGTACACACCTACTATAAACAGATGGCTAATAAAAATTTGGGGAGCTCTTTCAATACAGAAATTGAGTACTCTAAAAAGACACCTACATAACAAATGCTTGGACATGTTGTCTCCTTTTATAGACTATTTAAAGATGTGCCCTTTAGCTCAGCAGCTGAACTGTTTATTCCTTTATTGCTGATTATATGCCGAAGTTTCAGAATACATGTATACCAAATATTTAACCTTTCTAATAGAATGTATCAAATGTATTCATGCAATACAGGCAGTAGGTATTAACTACTAATGTGACATACCCAAATATGGTTATGCATTTTTATGTTATAGATCACAGCTTTCTGGTCTACCATCTTTAGATAAAGAGTAGTCTTGATGAAATTAGGAGGTTACGATATACAATAAAAATGCATCTTGGGCCACTGAGGTTTACTCACGCCTGCAAACATCTGCTCTTGTTTCATATTTCCATTTGAAGACAAGAACAAATATTTCCATTTGCTCAAAAATGTTGACAGGTGAATCAGTGTTTCAACATTAAAGTAGGTCAGCCTATGTTGCATTATTCAGTGTAGCAACATGACACTTCTAAATGATAAAATATTGTCTAATACAAATTTGAAGTGATACAAGCATATATTTGCTTTCTGCAGAAGAAAAGTTGCTTAAATTTGAAATTGTCCCTGCTCCATCTGTAAGAAGAATGTGAAATACTACAAATCAATTCTTTTTGCCTGCCTATCCTCTTCATCCCAGTCGATAGCTGGGCAAACACATGAAATAAGGACAAGCGCATGTCTGTTCCCAGGCAGCACAAGTGACAGCAGCTTTAAAGGGACATCATCAGCTTCAAACATAGTCAAGTAAAAACAAAAAGAAGAATAAAAGCTATTTCAGGTACTACGAACTTCCTGGAGTCTCCCCTACCAATTTAGAGAGGCATAACCAAGCCATTTTCTGTTTCTTAGAATGTTTTCTCTCCCCTGTTTGTGTCTGAAAACTCATGCCCCTAAGGAAAACACAGTCTCAATGTTCTACATTATCTGTACACAGAAATACTTGTCAGTGCGAAAAGTAAACAAAGCAAAGTTGGCACCTCTCACCTGTCTCATTTGCAATAATTCTATAGAGTACTTTTAGTAATAGGAAGCTGGATATTCTCAGGAAGTGTTTATCAAACAAATACTTGCCCCTGAAAACAATAAAGAGAAATCAAAATGATATTTCTACCAAGAAGTCAATAATGTGATTTACACCAAAAAAATACTGTTATATTCTCTTTTTAGAATATGTTATTCTGTCACAGATTGGTGACACCATGTATCTACCGTAGAGTTTCCTCCATGGAAAGAAAATATATTTTTAAGATTGCAGACACAGACCTTGAGTACTTACTTAGCTCAAGTAGTAAGGTGTGCTTTTTTGGAATGAGAAGAGCCAAATTCTTTTGCAAGAAAAACTGAGCAAATTCAGTATTTAATTAAAATGCAAAGTCGTAATTTTCAAAAAAGAAAAAAAAGTATCTAGTGTCCTATGTATAACCTAAGTAATTATTTATTAATTAGATCATTGAACAAGGTATTTGAACACAGCCTCAAGCATTAATTTATGGAGTAACCAGCCTGAAGTGCCATTTTTTGGCAATGTGGAGAATAAGCTTCACAACTTTAAGCATGTTCATTCATCTTTATGTGCAAGCAATCTGGTTATTCAGCAAAGACTACACATATGCTTAAAGTTAAATGTACCCGAAAATATCCTTGCAGATGGAACAGCCCATAAGCATAGTTGCAGCAGATATGATGGAAGAAAAACCCTACAACCTCTTAAAGCAATATTAGCAGAGGAAAGTGATGTGGATTTATCCAAGAATGGAGAAAGAAAAGCAAATTCTCTTATTATGTTTTATATTATATTACATCCCCATTAGCAGCATGTGCCTGTGTGGTGGTTTTATTTGCCTCTGACCCTTTACAGATGTGATACAATAGATTCAGCCCTTCTCTGCCACGCTTCATAAAACCGCCAAATCGACAAACGGATCAGAACCAACTGGAGACAACAGGGAGGGCCAAGACTCTAAATGTGAAACAATGGTCATAAAAGCCCACACTGAAATAAATTGATTTCTCTATTAAAAAAAAAAAAAAAGTAACTGATTACAATAAGGTCTTTTTCTATTTTTAGAACTTTTCAGTTTAACAACAACAAAAAAGTAAAACCAGAAACCCTTCAAACACATGCTTAAGATAAAACTCCAACAACTTTGATCCAGCTATGTGTACACATAAAGAGCTTCACTTTCTGTAGAAAGGACACTTTCTGTAGAAAAGTAAAAAAAAAAAAAAAGTAGTGACTATTCTTGGCAGCATTAAAATGTTGGCCAAACACGTGGGCAGCAGGCTTGGTTCGGGCTACTGACACTAGCTTTCCAACTCCTAGAAATTAAGGGGAAGAAGGACTCTAGCTGAAGCAATAGTGAATAAAATCACTGATCATCTTCTCTCAGTCTTTCCCCGAATCACAGATCCTCTCTCCTCCAACTGCTCATTTGCAGCACATGCCGAATAACCCAAAGCACAATATTTCAGCATGTGTGCTCCCACATGCTGTTGATAACACATTGGTAAACACAATAGCTAGCTGTTTGGATGGCGTGAATTTCTATGGGTCTGTCTTCTTGAACATGAACTCTTGCATAAAGCTCAACAGTAAAGCTGGAGAATAAAGTTCTCCAAAATTTCAGATATAAGAACCAAGCCTGTGCATCCTGTCTTTAAATACATTTTCTTCCAACCAACACTCCTATCAAATACTTACCTACACGAAAGCACCAAGACATTTGAACTCCATTCTCATTTAACTTTAGCCACACTGAGATCACTCTTTTAAATTTCCTGATCAACCACATCTTAATAGATTTAACATATGAACAGGCTTCATTGCTCTATCTTTTCCAGTCACTGTATTTATGAAAGACTTGCTTTTATTTTTTTTTTATTTTTTTTTTTTAGCAGTCTCTTGTTTCTCTCTTTAGGTCCCTTATCTCAGTAATTTAGAGACTCAAAATGTTGCACACGACCATTACATTGTCACACAGCACAAGAGCGTGAGCATTTAAAATGCCCCCGATGGCTCTCACTTCCATCCAGGTGATTCTAATTATGTTGCAGAGAGAGATTTCTTCAATATTTACAAATTGATATATACTATCATCAAAAAGCATGGATGAACAGGTTCAGAAGCAGTTTTTCCAAGCAGGAGTTGGCAGTGTCTCCACTGGGAAATAATGATAACATTTGTTTGAGGGTTTTTTGCTTAGGTTTTGCTAGTCTTCCCTCCCCTCCCTTTTCCTTCACTAATGGCAGTGGAACGTATGGCATAGAACAATCACCTCCTTGCTGAAAGAAAACTTATGATAAGGTGACACATCAGTTACTAATTTTAATTCATTTGTTTTTATTGTGTCTTGAGAACACCAAAAAAGATTGTTTTTCCTGCTAAAGTGTGATTCTCCATAGAAAACTGACTAAACAGTGACACCATGGGGTGTCTTGCCTATTCATGCTAATTAATTTTCACCTAAAATTACATAGCATGTTAAGCATTTCAACTGCTACCCTTGTGTAATCAATCAGAAAAAAGTGCCTTTTCCACCTGACACATGACTAAACACTAAATATTATTTAATAATTAGAATATAATTGTGACGCCAGTCAAACAACACAGCCCATTTGCTCTTCCACAGGTGTACTGGACTGTCACAGGCAAAACCGTAAACAACAGCCTGGAGTGGATGTGGATCCCAGGTTTTATCTAAGAACCCGAGAGATTAGAGCTGTTGCCCTGGGTTAGATAGATGAGAATCAAGAACACTCAGGGTGGAGCTGAGTAAGCAGCTACCCTATTACAGCGTTAGGTGCTCAAATTGTACCTTGTTTTAAGCAGAAGCGTTTTACCTTCCGTCGGCAATTATGCAAATGTTTTTGTGATTGTGGCCCTTACTGCAGCCTGTGTTATCTGGCTGGCACACAGCACAGTACTAGACTGGTTTCCAGGGCTATTTTCAGTGGGCGATGGGTAGCCAGACTAACAGCTCTCATGCTGCCGTGATTTAGGAGATACAGCTACGAGATTAGGAAACCGGGTCTGGCCAGTCGCCAGTCACTGTCACAGACCGATACCTCTCGGGTTAGTGTTGCTCAATACGAACGACAGCTCTGATCTCCTCTACTTGCAAACTGTTCTTCACGTAAGCTTTGTAATTGCCCTATTTTTCACTGTTGTTATTGTTAGGAGGCACCGGCCCCTAAAGAGGAACTCTTCTTTCATGAGTTCAGCTTACTTCTCAGAGTTAGAACCTTTGATCGTGCCATTAGTGTCCAGGTGCAACGTTAAAGAGTTCAAGCGCGGCTGAAATGAAGACTGAGAGTCCTATTGTAGACGATCCTGCTGGCCAGGCCCCAGGCTGGAAGCTGGCCCTGCCTTAGGCACACCAGCAGCAAACCAGTACCCTGGAGACCAAGTAGCCATCGGCTTTGACACACTCAATTTCAAATTACCACTCTTGCAAATGGGATAGTCCCCTCCAGAAGGATTAAACAGAAGCATGTATTATACGCACCAGGCAATGACACCTTTATAATGATTTCACATTTTTGCCGAGGTATCAGCGAGTCCCTGTACTGAGCAACTCCATGCTCACATTCTTATTTTTTCCACAGACATTGTATAAAAACTGTTCTATTGCTTTCTCAACCAATACTTCCCAAAATAGCAAAATAATGCTGAATGCAAATCAAGCTGAGGAAGCTGAAATGGATCTAACTTCAGAGACAGCAAAGTTGTAAAGTGATCATTAAAATGCTGGTGATAGATATGCAAACAGAGATACATTTGTTTTCCTGTTTATTTTCCTTTTTTTTTTTTTAAGCACAAATTATTTGCATTCATTTTCACTTTTAGGGGAAAAAAAATCAAGTTCGAAATGCAGTTTTAAGAACAGACATGAAAAGATACTTCTGGAGATGGAGAAAGAAATAAAGATTAAGTTCTATATTTTTAAAACAGTTTTGATAGCCACATTTATGTCCAACCTATTAATTTATAGGTCTGCTACAATTACAGCTTTGCCTGTAAGTTTGGTGATATCTCTGATAGAATTTATGAGTCCAGAACCAAATTAATATTTACTGGTTTGATTTTAGTCATATGGATGAATCCCAAATCAAGACTTAGGGCCACATTGTACTTGGCATTGTACAGATTAACATGACCTAAACTCTCTTACTACCACACATCTAAGCATGCTTACAACAAGAAAATCAGTAAGAGAGAAAATCAAGTACAAAACAAAAGGAGACTGCACAGCAAACTTTTTTTTTTTTTTACTATAGCCAACTGTTTCTTTCATTGTTCCTGATCAGCATTTTTCCATTTCAATGGAATTTTCAGTTCTCGCTTGCTTAGGTGATAAAAATGAGATGGTTTTTTACAGGCTCAACATCCTTCAGAGACACTTCAAGTGGTATGTCTTACCCAATTCTCACTTTAAGAAGCTGGACAGCTTTCTTCAAGCAACTTCAAGTTCTGTCAGTACCTAAACATGCTCCACACGTCGGACCTTGCCCTGCTGAAGTAAATGGGAAGCTTGGTACTGCCTCCAGTGGACCTCAGATTTCATATGCTGCTGTTCTAGAAGTCAGGAAAGGTAAAGCTGAACATTGGATCACTAAATTCAAATAGACTTGGGAAATTATCAGGTCCAGCTGAGCACTTCAAATCTGGACTCTGCCTCTAATGATAAGAAAAACTATCCCTGCTCTGACTACACATTGAGAAGGATTAATCTAAGGTTTGTTTGCCACCAAGCCATTTCAACTGCAGCAGCTAAGCTGTGAGAATAGTAAAATACATTCATAAATGCCAACAATGAACATATCCAACACGGAAAGAAACCACGACACTGATGCTACACAATACCTTTCAGATTTCCACGCATTTAAACTATACTCCCTTGTGGCTAGTTGCTTTAACAATCTCAACTGTTGAGAGACAAATATGAGGTATCTCGGATCAGCTCCTTGAAACCAGATGCATTCAGGAGGTCACAAGCTGGGTAACCCAAAAAGAGAAGCACTCAAAATAACTTTTTGAAATGTACGTCATTGTGCTTTAGGTGAGGAACAGAAAGAGAAATTACTATTGCAGAAAGTTGTGTTAACTCTTTTATAAATGAGGTTCATTCAAGTGGGCTGAAAAAAACCATTATCTGCCCTAAGGAAATGGATTTAGCACCCTGGTCTTGTTCTGTCCAGAAGAACCCACTTATTTTGGGTGCACATCTCTAGACACAATGCCCTGGGTTATTATTTGTTTTCTAAAACAACCCTGAACCGTGTTTTTCTGAAACCTGTGTCCCTTTAGATTTCTCAGGGTGACACAGTACTGTGAGAGACATCATGTCTGATTAAATCAGTCAGACTGCATTAAGCTGTGTCAGTAATGACTGCCAATGTGACTGATGTAACTGGGTGTGACACACCATCACGCTGTTTCCTCGTCTGTGAAATATGAGATGGATTTGGGGGCAAGGAGAAGAGGAAAAAGAAAAATCACAAAAAAATCATACCAATAGAAAATGAATTTAAAGAAACCTATTCCTGTGCACCCTTTCAAAACCGAAATTGATTGAAAATCTTTTATTATGTTAGGGACTAAAATAACAGTAGTGACATATAAAATATCTCTGCAGTCAGCTGTGCAGATGTCTGTGTTGTACTGAGCACATCTTTTTAAAGAAAAACTATGAAAACTGCAGGATGAAGCCTGAAGAGTTTTGCATGAAAGGAGTACTGCTTATTTGAAAACCTGCATGGCCACCCCTCTAAGACTTCTAGAAGAATGCCCTCTTCTTGAATAATTCTATATATGTGAACACAGCAGGTAAAACGAAGCGGTCTAACACTTTAACACTTCTGGAAAACCATAAAAATTTGGTGGACCCTAAAGGCTTCTGGTTACTGTTTTATGATTAAGTATTTTAACTTTATTAACATGCCAGTCAGTAGCAAATTTCTAAGAACTCTTCCTGTGGCCATCTGATGCTTTTGGCACTGGCTCAGGACCGTCAAAGGCGTTTACTTCCCCTGGTGACTGAGAGGGAATTACGACCTGCGTGTGCCCAGGCTGCGGAGCAGGGGCCAGGAAAGCCTGCAGGAACAGAGCTTTAAAAGCCTCAGTCTTTGAGTACTAGCGTAGGCTCACAGACGAGATTTAAGCGATCTTCAGCAATGCCAATATTACAGAAGCCAGCATAGTCCCTGCCATGGATGCATCCTTCCTAGCCCACAAAAAAACTAGGCAGTCGTGAGGATCCAAAACAAATCAAAGCCTGGAAAGCAGCTAGAACAGTAAGACTTTCATATGGTACAGAGCAGAAAAAATCAGCCTCTTTCAAAGTAATCCCGCACGAAACTGAGGCACAAAAATTATGAGTAGTAACAAGCACATAAGGGCCATTTATCCTTTTAACTTTCTACTATATCTTTTTTTTTTTTTTTTCCTGGCCAGTTGGAGAGTTCTTACAGCCAAATCCTCAGAAAAGCTAGCTGTATATGAGCTGCCACACTCCTATTTCCAATATAAAGCACTCAAATTGGCAGAGTCAGATCCTGAGCAACAAGATGAATCAGTGGCTCTTCATCTTCCATCTTTCCTCTGCTGAAATTACACGTTAAAGTCCTTTGTCCCACCAACACTAGAAACTGGAGTTACCAAACATTTTGTATAGGCTGGTACCCACCTGATAATGAGAATTAACTAGTGTAATACTTTTTTAGCAAAAAATATCACACAATCAAATGTCCATGCTAAATGCAACTATACAGTAGTGAGGGTTCAGAGGAAGAGTGGCCTTTTTGTAGGTGGCAGGTGATATAGGAGCCCCAAGTATTACATATTATTATGTATTGGTTATACATAGATGGAGTTTTATCCTCTACCCTCTAATCTTCTTTTCTGTTGTTGTTTTGGGGTTGGTTTTTTTTAAGTAACAAGACCCAGCAAGGCACCTCTGGGTTAGATACTACCCAGTGCATGGCAAACAGAGTGCAGCACTGCCAGATAAATTAACTCCTATTAATTAAATCCATCACAAGCAGCAGGAATTACATTACATGTAATTCTGGGGAAATACAGAATTATTCTTTTTTTTTTTTTTTTATTTTTTCAGTTTCCTCAACAGTTCAGAACACTGTGACCTACCAAAACAATATAGCAGCCATGCAATGGGGTAGAGCAGATACGCCTTGCAGGGTCTGGAGGAAGACAAAGTCACACACGCAGCAAACACGGAGAGAAACGCACGACATGCTCCAAGCCAACCTATCGATCCTTGGTGACGAATCTTACAACATGCTCTCTGCCAAGTGCTCAATCCTGTATTAGTTTCAGCTAATGGCCCACCTGCAGGGGGAGATGCGCCTGCCAGTAAACCCATAAGCTCATATGGCGGTGCGATTTGCAGGGAGGGGGAGATGATTGAGTTAAACAAATCTTTGCTCTGTTTACAGCAAAACAGCCAACAAGATTTTTGCCCTGTACATAAATGACTGTGTGCAGGTCTTCAAGCCAGTTTTGTGGTTCAGTAGGAACTTGACCATACATAAGCAACAGATAAAAAACTTTGAGTTTGCTTGCTGGAGAAATAAAATAGACCGACATTTGTTTTTATATATGCACAAAAATGAATCTTTAAAAAAAAAAAAAAGACTTGTTTATATTATAGCATTCAGGTTTTAAAAAAAGTTTTCATGTTTACGCACAAGGAAACATCTATGGCAGACTACACACACAAAGGTCTTTAAGTACCTTGATCACTCTGAGCTTTCACCTCAAAGACTAGTATGTGACAAGCAGAAGAAAAATAATTGGCCAGGTAATGTTTTAGAGTCACACAGGTATATGTGAAGGTCCATCCCTGTCCTTAAACTCCATTTCTAAATGCATTCAAGTGTTCTGATAAAAATCAGCCCTCAATGTGAAATAGGAAGTGAAAGCATTTTTGCTTCATTTCAGCCTTATCTCCCAAGGTCATCTCACCCCCCAACACATTTTGCTTACAACAGAAAAGAGACTATATTTTCCATGATGTTGCCTCAGTAAATTGCTTGAGTCAAATTAATTCATGTGTCTATTTCTCATGAAAAGTTTCCTGAAGCCTAGAGCTCTGTATAAGAGAGCATATATAAATTAACTGTCTTCAGAAGGAAATTATGTGAATATTGAAACCAGGAACTCTGTATGCAAACTTTAGCATTAGAGCTGAACAGAATGCAGAGCATAAGCCTACAGGTGGAAATATAATTTACTACATATGGGTTCGTATATCATGCAGAAAAGTTGCTTTTGCCACTTCTCCAACTCAGACTCTGCTGAATAGAAATGGAATTACAGGATATTGCTCACTGGACTTGTGGTAGGGAAGAAA
The DNA here is from genome assembly GCA_035590195.1 of Aviceda cuculoides. Taxonomy (NCBI): domain Eukaryota; kingdom Metazoa; phylum Chordata; class Aves; order Accipitriformes; family Accipitridae; genus Aviceda; species Aviceda cuculoides. The sequence goes on along the minus strand of JAVJGG010000039.1, from coordinate 5,634,106 downwards.
TTAGTGATATTTCTAACTTTAATTGATCAAACTTTAATTTTAATTTCTAATTCTAATTCTGGTTTACAATTTTACAACCAACCTTGGAGAAACAGAGCTTTTAATTCTGTTTAAATATCTAGTTCTAGTGTCACTCATCAAACACTGTTTCTAGGACATAGCGATCCTTGCTGCTTTCAAGAGCTTTTCCTGTCCAAAACAGTCACAAGGTTATACAAAATAGTGTCGTGTACCAACACATCAGATGGTGATAAGGTCATGAAGTTGAGAAATTACTGGCTACATCTTCTTATCCAGCATTGTTTGGGAGTCAGCCTATGTTAACCATGTGCCATGGTTTAACCCCAGCCAGCAACTAAGCACCACGCAGCCGCTCTATCACTCCCCTCCTCGACTGGACAGGGGAGAGAAAATATAAAAAAAGGCTCATGGGTTGAGATAAGGAAAAGGAGAGATCATTCAACCACTTACCATCATGGGCAAAACAGACTTGACTTGGGAAAATTAATTTATTGCCAATCAAATGAGAGTAGGGTAATGAGAAATAAAACCAAATCTTAAAACACCTTCCTCCCACTCCTTCCTTCTTCCCAGACACAACTTAACTCCTGAATTCTCTACCTCCTCCCCGCAAGCACCGCAGGGGGATGGGGAATGGGGGTTGTGGTCAGGTCATCCCACATTGCCTCTGCTGCTCCTTCCTCCTCAGGGCAGGACTCCTCACACTCTTCCCCTGCTCCAGCGTGGGGTCCCTCCCACGGGACAGAGTCCTCCACGAACTTCTCCAACATGAGTCCTTCCTATGGGCTGCAGTTCTTCATGAACTGCTCCAGCGTGGGTCCTTCCCACAGGCTGCAGTCCTTCAGGCACAGACTGCTCCAGCGTGGGTCCCCCACGGGGCCACAGGTCCT
>JAVJGG010000039.1:5599843-5633095 GCA_035590195.1 Aviceda cuculoides | reverse complement strand
GAGCCGGCTGGCATTGGCTCTGTCGGACATGGGGGAAGCTTCTGGCAGCTTCTCACAGAAGCCACCCCTGTAGCCCCGCCGCTACAAAAACCTTACCACGCAAACCCAATACACCATGTTTTCAAAATACTTCTCCAGAATTTTAAAAGAAACAGCAAAGCTACAAGAGAATGAAGAAAAAACATCTCTTTCAAACAAATGCAATAGAGTCACGTTCTCTTCCAGAGCCCTAAGTAAACTCATAGTTTACTTTGGTATCCTTTGCTCAACCACCAATGAAAGATTGGAACAAGTTCTTGAGTAAGACTACAACTATCTCTTTGGATACTAATCTGTAATCAAGACATGGTGTATCTTCAACGTAAGGCAGGGTGAAACCAAGTGAATGAATGGAGTTCTTTAGTTCACTCTATGGCACTCTACTCCTGCACCCAAAGGCACCTCACACAGTTTCACTCAGAGGCTGCTATATCAAAGAGCACGTATACATGCTAACAAAAATAAACCTACAGCAATTCTTGGAGCAACAGAAGGTAGACACAAGACCCTGATTCACAGTCTCCTTTCTGGTGATGTGTTAGCTGAGCCACCCGTGTTTTGTTCCAGGCACTCCCTGTTTCCGTACACTGAATTAGATTTCAAACACTTCCAACAGCAGTCAAGTAAGATATGCTGATGTGACATTTTGATGAGCATCCCTAATTTGCTACGGACCTAGAGTGTTCTTAATGACACGCAAAGCACAAAAGAAACTATCAACCCTGTCTGGAGCACATGATGATCTAAAGAGAGCTTTAAACATGTTAAACAGTAGACCAGAACTTACTCCCTAGAAAAGCACATACTAGAAAGCAAATTCCTTGCCACTAATGTGTATACTATAAATGAAATTGTGAAAAGTTATCCAGCCCAATGACACCTTGATGCCCAACTACAAGCAATGAACACCGACATAGCTGAGATGTCTGCCTGGAAGCTATCTTCTAACCGAGATGACAGCAACAGAAAAAATACATTCAAGAGCTTGGCATCTGAGTCTTGCAGCTGTCAGAGCACAGAGTGGCCACAGGTGTTACTTCCAACCATGAAATCCGCTCGGGAGGGAGAAGGCAAATGCGAGTGCAAATGCTACCAGCAAAACAGGGAGTTCAGGGCAGATATAAAAACCCTTCAACTGCCAACATAGCAGCACAGAAGTCTTCTGACTGTGCTTTCACTGTGACACAGAAATGGCAATCAAACTAGTAATCTTAACCTGTTGAGCATGTGCCTTTAATGCAGGCAAGTCAGCACCTGCCAAAGAGTCTTAAAAATAAGAGCGGGGGCTGCAGCGGGGGTGTAAATGTATATAGTCAGAGCATTAAATGACTGCGGGGAGAACACAGAGCAGTTTGCTTCTTTCCTCAGTGATTGCTCAGTGATGTGGAGATGTACACATTTCTATCCATTTTTGCTCTTGCTCTCTTCAGGCCTTCTTTCATCCCTGTGGTCAGCTGTCATTTCCCATTATACGAGCCATCATGGAGGATACTACTTCTCTGAATGTCACCCTTACAACTGTACTCGTGTCCTCTATAGTACTATGTAAATAGCTACATGGAAACTACTGATATTAGAGGTAACTGTGAAATGGCCAAGGAACTCATGTCAGCTTTCTGTAGTTACAGAATTAGGGTAATAGAACATTTGCAGCATTCGTAACAGAAGAAAGGTCACTCCCAAGTCAAGTCGTTCCCTGCCTTTTCCTTTCCTCCCTCCAAAACACACCTATGCATAAGGTGGAAAGTTTCAGCAGCAGAATACTGAGAAAGTTGTTACAATGACGCACTTCTGCAACACATAGAAATAAATCAGACAGACTTGCTATTGCAGTCAAAGGAAGATGGAGGTCTCGGCTACCCTCCTATAAGCTGCTTACTCCAGGCATGGAATCCACCATTATCTCATCTCTAGGTATATTTTAATTCCCCCTTTTTAAAAACAGAAATTAACAGAAGAGAGAAGTGAAAGACAATATTCCTCATGAAAAATACCTTAATAGCTATAGAAAGCATTACTTCCATCTCATGGAATTTCAATTAAAAAAAAATTCCTTGCTTTTCCTACAATATGTTAAATACAGAGTTTTAAAAAAAATTATCAAATCCAAATATTTTGATAGCCAGCTTTTTCCCCCTTTCCTTTTGTTCCCTTTATTTATAAATACATCTGTAACAATCAAGTATATACACAATAATAACAAACTTGATTCCTTAATCCACACAAATTCTGAAAAATTAGCTAAATCACTTCCTGTTAATTCCCATCTAGCTTTAAAAAAAAAGAGACATTTGCCCCAAACAAAACAGTTGGACCTAAATTCTTCCATATAGGCTTTTGAAAATGCCAGAAATCAGTTGCTGTGTAGCCACAATGGTTAGATCGTAGATAGTCCTTTAGATACATGAAACAGGACGCGGTTTAAGTGCCTTAGTTTTTAACTATGGCATGTTCAAACTATTAAGGTGGACAATATATCTGTGTGGGCCCTTACAAGTGTAAAAGTAAAATATAGATTAATCTCATGCAGAATTTTCTACAGCTACATAAAAGAGACTAATTCCCTTAACTGCCTTTACATTACAATTGGTCTCAATGTCCATTTATTCCAAAGTTGTCCATTTAGTAATCACACTTTGCAACTTAAAGTCTGGGCGCGTGAGTACCAAGATTATTTACTCAAACTGAAAATCTGATGCCGATGCTTAGCACGCAGCTATTATCTAGCTACTAGTTCGAGGCTGTACCCAAGTGATGCCTACTTAATGTGATGCTCTGCACAGTGTCCACGCTGCCATCGCTGCCAATAACCCAGAAGTTCGAGTACCAGCCCAAGAACCCATTGCCGTGAATTTCACTAGGCATCAACAAGGTCTGTAGCAACTAATGATTAAAAATATTGTCATGGCACTGCTAGTACTTATGATTCTATACCTCTAGCAGAGCAAGTACTAGTACTTCAGAAGATACAGATGTCTGTAGCACGTAAGAGGTTTACAAACTCTAAGTTTAAATACCGATGGATTTTACACATTCAGCTCATTTAGGTTTTTTGTTATCTAAGCTGTCACCAATTTGCTGCCTACAGTACCTAAATATCTTAATAATAAATTGACTTTATCAATTTGCATCATACAGTCCAGTTTCACTTTAAGGACAAACTATTTTCATGGTACTATGTTACATTTATTATTACATGGGCTTCTAAAAGTATGATGAAGTGAGAAAGGACTTGCAACATTAAAGAAAACATTTACAGTTTTCAAAACAGAAGGAGGAAAAAAATCAAAAAAAACAACAAAAACCCAGGTATTGTTGTTGGCTTCATTAATGCTCATCTTGGGATAACAAACTGGTTTCCATTAAAGCCACAAAAAAGTCTATTACTGCTTTCCTGTCTTCATTCTCTGTGCCCCCCCGCCCAAGTTCCCATTACAGACTACGGCACAAGTTTTTCCAGATCTGATGCCTGACAATGAAATGGAGACACTGTTAAAGAACTGTACCCAGTCATCATCCCAACTCCCATTAGGAGTTAGATATAACGTAAAACTTGCAAAGCCTCCTATTTTCAATGACTATGAACAATGGACTAAACTGGATACATTATCAAGTTATATTACCACCCTTTTCCAAAGCTATAATATATTCTGCCTTGTCCAACATTCTTTCAGTGACATAAACAGAGAGATCTGAACTACACAGGCATCAGGCTCTGCAAAAGTCAGATGGGCAATTTAGAACAATGGGGAATGCTGGAAAATGTCAAGGTAGGGCTGTTCCAGGGGGGGACACGACTCGCAAATCTAAGGATTTCCAAACATTTGCTACCATTATTCATGACCATCTAAAAATGTAAATGGTAAAATACAAAGGTCCTTTACAACCTAGCAAGGTCCCTCTTAGTGTGATTAATATTTTTTCCAGAACAAACAATATATATTTGAAAGTAACGTCAGGTGGTTTTCTCCCCACCCCAATGCCACATAGTTGCATTGAAATGAACAAACTTCTCAGCATCGCTGTGATGGGACCTCAAGCCAGCAATTCTCTTGAAATAAGGGCTGCCCCAGTCTTTCTTGAGAGTGCATCTACCAAAACACTCCAACGGAAATATGGTGTTTATATTCTGTTACCCTCATCTCTGCCTTGTTTTTATCACAATGAGGACTGTGCTGCCTAGCTCTGTCAGAGATGCCCTAGGGACATCTGCATGGGATCGCATATAAATGCTGTCCTAGGAGTTAGTAGCTATACCCAGGAATGCAGGGTTAGGAAAACAAACATCAAATCGCCATTATCTAAATAAATGCCCTGATAAAGTAGGGTTTCTTGCAGAAAATTCATAATAAAAGTGACTGACTTTTAATTGTATTTTAGAGACTGTTATGTTAATGACTAATAACTAATCTACTGTGGATTTCTTATAATAAATGCTTTAAAACATGGTGATTTTCTAGGAAACGTACCTTCTGTTTCATAAAGCTAACTTGCTCAGATATAGCTCTATTAATTCATTAATACATAACTAAGGCTTCAGTGAAACATTTCCTTATTAAGTAAGTATCAGGCACTTCAAGGTGCCAAGTCCCTTTGATGGAACAGTGTTCCTCAAATTCCAAAAGAGCAAAATAGCTTTGTTGTATCACTGTAACATTCATATGCGAAGCCATTCACAAAGTCACCACAAATTATGTCTCAGGAAGAAGGGATGCTGCCAGCAAGAAGACAGTACACACTAGTTTATAAGGATAAGAACCAAAAGTAATAAAATTTGAACCCAATAATAAAACTAGGAATTAAAATAAAGCTTGTTTGGAAACCTTATATTGTTGATCGGATAGGATTAATGCTTTTCCTCTTCAGTGTCTGGATTAAACAAACGCAAAACTCAAACAGATTTCACTCAAGCTAAGAGTTGACACGCCACTAAAATAGCACTTACACAGCCACCCGTCCTATCTGAAACATATCGAAGGGCTTCATGTAAGCAAAATTGTCTACTCTAACAAGAAAAAATAGTACAACATTAATGCTGTGATTTATAGGATACCTGACAGCTGCTATATGGCAACATTTGTTTTCATGTTGGGACATATAGGTCTTAAAATATGGGGTGAAATTCACAACTGAGGTTAATGCAGCTGTTTAGTTTTACATTTGCCTGACAGAAGGGAACATGTTTCAGATAAAGAATTATGAAAGGTGTAAATTGAATTGAATTGTAAAAACCCTTAGATACCATACTTTAAATACTGTATTATTTTAAAAAGCAGGAGCGTTGCTGTAAGTTCTACAGGTGAGTAGTTCATGCAACTTAAACATTATAATAATTGAGACACAGTCTCACCCCTTAAAGAAAAGTGGAACGCTGAACTGTTAGCTTTTATAAAACATGCTGGTTTGTTTTGAAACAGAAGTAATAAAAACACTACACTTGAAAAAAAAAATATTATAAATGTACGATAGAGATAATTGTTTTCATTTGGGTAACCTTTGGTAAGATCTAATCTAAGTGACACAGATGGGTTTTTTGTTCACTCATGTGTAGGTAATTAGTCTTCCATGTAGCCATTTATTTTAATGGATGCTGCACAAGCCAGCCACCCTGAAGTTTTTCCCTCCCTAAAAACTTTCCTTTGTATTTCCTGACAGAAAATAACCTTGAGTAACAGAGTTTAATTTCCTTGATGACCTGCACTTAATTAAGATCTATGTTGTTAGATAGGATAAGTATCTTATTATAATACCAAAGAAAGTTATTAAGCCACTTCACAGCGAAGCTAACAGCAACTGCATAATTTTTCCATATCATGGAATCTGATTAAATATCAATTATGGTCAGATACTGAATTTACTCAAGTTGGGTGGGAGCTTTGTTACTTGAATTCAGAAGATCAGGACGACACCTTGAATGCTATTTGAATCTTAAAGATAAAATTCTGTGCTCATTTAAAAGGCTGTTTACTGCTGTGCTCAAGATTTTTAGGAATCTGAAAATGCGCCCAGTGTTTTGAAGCTGTAGAGGAGCCTCTTCTCACTTCAAGCTTGAGTAGCTGTTTTAGATTTTCTGTATGCCTGCTGTATTTGCTGAAGATAAACAGCTCTCTAGTCAGACTTTGTCTTTATGAACCATGACTAAACACTATGCTCAGTTTCAATTTACCAGATGAAGGCCCTAAAAATGCATTTTTCAAATTAGTTTTTTCCTTGTTAGCATTTCCATTTGTATTCTGGTGTGAGTGAAATTCATCAGCTAAAAGACTTCTAAACTATGTAAGCCCAGGTAATGAGGCACATAGTATGGGGGGAAAAAAAGATGAACTGTAGGCAAAAGCACATATTAGCTACCATATAGCATCTGGGAGAGCATTCAGGTGATCTCTGTGTTCAGGGACGTACGGGGATGTAGCAAGACTACGGCAGGACACAGTACGGTCAGATTGCAAAAGCTATTCCATTCTATTGTCAGAAACTGAGACCACTGAAATTTTTAAAATTAAGACCAAAAGCTGCCATAAGGTTTGCCAGCTCACAGACTAACCACCAGTTCCCAGCCTGGTGATTTCACTAGGTGAAATCCAATTGTACCAGGGCTGGTCTAATTCGCAAACTCTCGATGCCTGTAGATTTCATTACAAAACTTGCAATTAAGTAAAGCTGCATCCACAATTGCTCTTGTTTGTTTGTTTGTTTGGCATCCACTATAAACGATACAATATTTAGTTTGGAACAACCCAAATCTGTGATGTTTCAGGTTTTCCTCACACAAACCAGGGGAAAAATATTTACATTTGATATGAAATGTTCCACTTGATCAAATGTAAAATATAAGGACAGCTTTGAATGTAATCGCCTGGATGAAGGAAACTGTCATACACAATATCATAGAAATATATTATTTCTGATCATTTCTCCTCTCTAAACATCTGCTAAACATTTAACAACGTGACAAGCATCTTAGTTGCTATATACTGAAAATGTTTCCGAGCAACCTCTTGGCTTCTCCGAAGAGAAGCCTTGGAAGAGCTCATAAGCCCCAGACTACCTGCATTCACCTCAGGTGTGGGAGATTTTTAGGAAACCCATAGCTATTCACTACCCTCCCCAGACACTGCAGGCATCACCGTCATGACTTGGGCTACAGAATGATTTTGAAGGTACTGAAGGCAAAAAAAGTTTCTATCTGCTTTTTCCAAATTTTCTGAATGTTAATCAATAACTCAAATGCACCACATTTTAATGAACCCATAATACACCGTGAGCATACTGACACACAAAGTCCAAGGTCTTTTAAATAATTACTAACTTCATGCATGTCAAAATCACTTCAAATGCAATGCAAAAGGCAGTAGAAAAGCAATTAATTTTGAGGTGAGACTCAGTAACAAAGCTGCATAGGAACCCTAGTAAAAACAAAAATCTTTGCAGTCATGGGAAAGTTCTAGTAAGTGTTTTTTGGCCAAATCCAAAAGCGTTACACCTGTATCTTTCCCTTATGATCTCTCCTGAACCCCACACCTCCCCTCTAAGTACTCTGCAGCCTTTTCTCTCCCGTTCTCTGTCTTTGCTCCCAAGTGTATATCCTTTATTACCTCTTGATCCTTACTCAGTTTCTTATTTCCCACCAGCTGTCATCTCTACAGAAGCCCTTCCTTCATCAGATGAGCTTTCCAATATGTAGTTCTATAAGCCGTGTTTCTCCAGCACTTCCTTGGGGAAACCTGCCTACATCTTAAACTAAACACAGAGAAACAGAAAATTTTCTGTAACCTGCAATGGGGACTATTATAATACTATGCCTGCTTTTCACTTTTTATAACTTGGTTCCACCAAAGCAAACCCAGAAAAGAGAAATTAAGAAAGATTTTTCTGTAAACTAGAGCTTGAAAATGCAAGAAATATCCTTGTCCAAATCAACCAGGACAGTGGTTTTGCTCAGCTTACAGATTCCCATGTCCCCACATAGATTCCCACAGGTTTCCATTTAGCATTCACCGCAGGCACAAAGGACAGACTGTGCCAGACGCTTTGCAGGACCACAGCCAAACTCCATTTTAAGTGACTAGAGTTTTGCAACACAGAAAACACCTGTAGGAAGATCTGAAATCCCCAGGACCTAGAGAATTAACAAATATGATTAATATTAACATAGGCATTTGTACATCTACCGAAGTAGTATTTGTTTCTTTTTCTACCAAATTTCAAGGAAACACTTAATATTTGATCATTTACCCATAGAGGATTCTCTAAGTGTAGTACCTCTTATGTGCCAATTTGTTTACCATGAGGAACTCATTTATTTCAGGGCAGAATTGTTGAACGCTTCCAAAAACAAATAGAATTTCTGACTTAATAAAGAGATTATGTATCTATTGGATTTATGAGGCCATAGAAAATATTAAACCCATGAGAACATAACTTCCAGTGGTTCATAAGTGTTGCTTCCAACTGCTAAGTTAATGTCTTATGGTATCATTACACAACTTTTTCAATCCCATCGGAGAATTTCATCTATTCTCACTTCTTGAATAAATAGCCTGAAACGATGTACTCCCAAACTGTTCTGGATGAAAATCTTATGACACCCTGTTGAGAATCATAGTTAGATTATTATTTCTTGCAAATACAAATATTTGCTTCTCAAAACATCCAAGGATGCTACTTTACCGATCAGTTATTTCTTATTCATCTTTCAGCTATCTTATTAAACCTTTAAGAAGTTATTTTCAAAAGATAGACAACTGAAAATGAAGTACTACCAGCCATCTTATTGTTATGCTTAAACTTTATAAAGAGTACAGGGATGATTAGTTGGTGTTTACTTAGAATGTGACTGACAGACAGTTTTTCAGTATTTGTGTCATGTCATAGTGAGCAAATGCAACGAGCATTTCCACATACAGGAGATGCCCTCTTATAGCAGTCCCACTGGTCATGTTACTAACTCTTTAACTTACTGCACCAGGAAATGCTGCATTTTGAAAAGATACACACAATTAGAAAGAAAAAATAAATAAATTCATTAAAGCCAACTAAAACGCTGACACAGTTTGGAGAGAGACCTCCTTCAGTCAGCAGGAGAGCTTGCTTTCTTAACTGCTGACAGCATTTCTGCCCCCCCAGAATACATGCTAACAGATTAGTGGAAAGTTCCTCCTCCTTAAAAATGGATCATTCTTTCTGCTGGACCCTTCAAAATCTGGAGGTCTCTGTGACTATGACACTCACCTTGAATCTAGCCTCAACACAGGTGAATTCATGCCTCAGAATCTTGGTATCTCAAGTACTGAACCCAGGTGCCACAGGCTGAGAAACTATTATTGCAAGGGAACCAAAACTCAGGATCTGTTGTCACAGCATACCAACAGAACTGAATGGCTGAAAGTTTTGATGCAAAAATCTTAGCCTGAATGTCCAGCAGCGCAAAGTAATTTTGCTGCCCAAGCTTATGCACTGAGGCATTTTTTGAGGGAAGAGTCAAGTTCCTAATGAGAACAGAGTATCAGTATGACTGGATCACAGAATACTCTTGGTCGGAGATGACTACAGGAAGACTCCCAGTTCAACTCCCTGCTCTGAGCAGCATCATTGAGACCATCGTTCAGGGCCTTGTCCAGCCAAATTATGAGTATCTCCAAGGATGAAGATGCTACAAAAAGCTCAAGGTAGTCTGCTCTGTTTGACCACCCTCATGGCTTTCCCATCTAACTGGAATTTCCCATGTTCTATCTTGTGTTCTCTCTCATCCTTTCACTATGCACCTCTGAGTAAAGTATGGCTGTCTTCTTCACATCTTCCTATTCGGTTGCTGTCTGTGCCAGTAAGATCTCCCCTTCACCTTTTCTTTTCCACTCTGAACAGACCCAGTTCCCTCAGACACTCAAATACCATGTGCTCCAGGCTCCCACAGTCTGGGTGGTCCGCCACTGGGCTTACTCTAGTATGCCAACATCTCTCTTGTACTCGGGGACCCCAAACTGGACACTCCCATCTGGTCTGAGATCACTCAACACGTCATCTTGAAGTGCCGGCTAGAGGGGAAGAATCACTATTCCCAGTCTGCTGGCTACAGTCTTGCTGTACAGCCTGGACTAACGCAGCGTGGATACAGCTGGCATTCTTTGCTGCAGGGTCACGCTGCAGCAAATACGTATGTGTGATTCCCCGTTCATCAGGGCTCTCGGGTCTTCTGCAAATGTATTCTCTACTCAGTCACAAGTCTGTGTTGCTGCATGCGGTTTTCTCATTTTAGGGCTCTTGCTCCAGAACCTCTGTGTAAAACAGGTCACAGCACCAAAATCATCATCACCACCCGACTGGCCTCCTTACTTTTCCTCTTACCAAGCATACACTGACACTGGCTTCAGTCACGGGGAACACTGAAACAAGTAAGGTGAACAAAAGGACACAGAGAAAAGACTTAGCAAGAGAGAAATAACAAATCGGAATAATTTGCACAGGCATTAGTGTGGCATTATTTAACTCTTTTGTATTTCAAATTGTAAGACTTTTAACTTAGACGTGGTTTCTTTGTAGCTTTGTCTTGCATCCATCAAGACCGTGCTGTCATTGCCCCTATAGCCTTTGGCTATTTTTATGGTATAAATAAATTGAAGATAAATACTGAATGTAATAGGTCCTTGTTTGAGAACGTTTTCTGCTGTTTTGGCATTCAGTCCCTCCTGTTAAAGGCATATACTGTGTTTCCTCCCCTAGCAAGCTTCCCACATTGGGCAACACAAAGACGTGCACAGAGCACCACTTGTTAGTCCAAATCTAACAAAAAACTAATTTAGAGCATTAACCTGTGGAGTAACAAAATGTCTATGGTATATGTGGCAAATGAATTTTTAGCACTGTTGAGTCAATGGGATTTTGAAGCTCACTTCTGATGAAGTAAAATTTTCATCCAGCACCTTAACCATCACCACTTATTGAGAAAGCTGTCTGCAGTTTCGTATCACCTCCCTGCCAGAAAACTTTATGCTCAGGTCTGTTTGGGACAAAGATTACAAACCACCAAGAAAGTTTTAATTGAAACTAACTTCTTTTTCTTGTAAATGTCTGTTGAAGATCAAATGAAGTTGAAAGAATAGTCTTCCTGATAAAAGCATCATGTTTATATCTAGAATATTCATGTTATAATGCAAGAGCAGTTTAATCTCTGTAAAAATATGCCCTTGTCAATCTGTTGTCCTTGGAGAGTTCTGTGCATCATATCCAAGAAAAACTTCCACTGAGAAAACAGAATGCATTGGCTTTTCACTAGGAAAACTTTCCTACTATTTCCTCTTTCTACATGTTCATTCAAAGGCAAATACTTCTACTTTCTACTGGTTTAACTTCCCATACTGTGCAGCACCTTACGAAAGATGGGCAGGGCACCACTTCTGTTCAAATAAGACAGAAAACAAGTACAGTAGATCCTTCTTTTAACTTTCTTTTTTAAATTGCATTATATTAGCACTTGAATTGGGGTCTATAATGTTGAGGAAAAAAAGTGTTTCCAAATGACAGTTTATTTAGATAAAGGTGCAGACATAGATTAGACAGGTAACAGGCAAATAAAATATATGATAGTAGAAAATCGGATTCTAACTACTTTACTGTTATCTGAATCAAAGTTTAGCACGAGATGCTATGAAGCACACAGAAGTAAACTGCCAGTGAAAAACATTTGTTCTCTCTTATGTACAAGTGAAAGCCAGCAATATCCATTGGTAAGTTCAAGAAAATATGACACAACAGTGTTCATGTAAATGTTAACAGAATTGCATCATTGGTCCATCTACCACAGAAAGTAGGCTTCATTTCTTTTTCATAGCAGGAAGCAAATCCTAAAATACAAAACCCATGCCTGCTTAATTTGGACCACCTTGTAACATTTAGTATAATATTTGCAAAAGTGGTACTGACAATTTTTTAAAGCTCTTGTTACATAATAAGCATTAACTGAAGTTCCTTATTTTTGTTAAGCACTTCTCTTCCCCTCTACAATCCCATTTTCCTTTACCCGCCCAGGAAAAGGAAGAGGAATTTTGACCACGTAACTAATGAACACAAGAGCACTTTGGCACATCAGCACACATGGATGCAAACACACAGTAGCAACCTAATCCAACGTAGGATGCAAAGCTTAGCAATAAAAACAATCATCCTAAACTTCTGGTGAAAAATGCAGTTCTGAAAGAAGTTACATTTTTAAGACAGAAATAAAAAAAATCAAAGTCAAAACCAGATTTCACCCAGAGAACTTATGCTTAATTTGGGTTAAAAGTTTGGCTTAGAAAGTTGCATCCATTCATGCACCTGCAGGCACATTCTTTTCTCATAAGCTTCAAATAGCTTATAAAGGAAAACCCTTACAAGCGTTTCACTGAGAAAGGACAACAAATAATAGTGTAAAGGTTCAGGAACACATTCAGTATGGTAAAACAGAATCTAAAAGATTTTTAAATTCTTGCAGATATGACATAGGTTTGTCCCATCCCCCCTGTCCCCATCCCCCCCCCCGAAAAACTGTGGTTTTGGAAAAAGAATTGTGCTAACATTAAAATCCTTCATACTAAATCAATCATATTAAATCAGTCAGTACTTGCAGGTCTCTGGTTCCCAAAATAATAACTTAGAGAATATTTAAATCAAGGAATATATGTAATTCCAGAAGAAGTGCAAGAAATCATACATTTCACTTCACGCTGTAAAATCAAACTCAAATCTCATGGATCAAATTCAGTTTTCATCACAACTAATGTTGAGGGCAGAAAGTTAGGAAAATTTGGGGGTTTAACTCATTTCTACTGTAAAAAAAAAAAAAAAAAAATCCTGCAAACTGTTTTAAACTAAATGTTGAAAATTTTATCATTGAACAACCACGGCTGGGAACGAAAAGTATAGAAGTTTTTCATAAAATCATTTTTCACCTGAGTAATAAATCTTAGTTAAACTAATTAAATAAATATAGGCAAAATATTTAAGCCTTGATGGATCTAAAATATGGCGATACAGATTTCCTACAGCCTCGTTATCTGTGAAGTATGGCAATTGCTTGAGAGGATGAGAGGCCTGAACAATGATTACTTGGAACAGGCACAATAAGCGCTGAAGGGTTTTGAAACAAAGATGTGGAAGATTTCTGCTTCTCCCGGTCCCTTCCACCCCGTACACACACAAACTGCTGGGCAGAAAATACTTCAGAAGCACTTGTTTTCTACTGTATGATGTTTAATCCAAATAGATTTTTAATGCTGTACTTAAATTCAACAACTGCAAACTTTTTAGACTGCTGTTTGGATAAAAGGCTTAGTTTAAAGCATCACTGACACTGGAATTATCATGCAATTCCTATCGGTATAAATGGCAAGCAATCAAACACCACAGCTTGTAAAACTGCAACAGCTGTATACTCCTAATATTAGAGCGTCAAGTAATTTTTGTTATAGAACATCTTTGCCTAAAAAGTTTTCTATGACTGGAAAATGCTGAATATTGTATGTATTAATATCCTAAAATACTTCACTGTTTTAAAGTGACATCTTATTTGAAGTTTCAGTTTTCAATTTTGAGTATTTTCTTTCAACTTTTGCTATTTAAGTCACCTGCTATACCTATAGTTTATTGCTTTGGGAAAGAGGAAGGCAGAATACATGAAGCATACATTGGGAAGTTGGGTTTGGGGTTTGTGTCATATATTTCTTTATATTTGTAAACCAGCAACAAGCATCTGAATATACAGGAGCAATGCAAAATTAATTTTAAGCATCTATCCAGGGAAGAGAGTTCTAAAAACGTACACTTATTTAGCCTAGCATAGAAATAAAAAATGACTATGACAATGTGGGCCAGTACGATGCTGTAGAGAAGTCGGACTGACACAGAAGGCTCAGCAGCTCAGCTCCGAGGCTTCTGAAGCTGAACGGATCCAGGCAGAGCTCGGTCATCGTCCTCGTCACTGTCACGGGCTCTCCGGTGAGAGAGAGAGCTTTTATCTGAACCCTTCTGTTATTTTGCAGTTCAGATATCACTGACGATGAAAACCGGTGTGAGACTCCGAGAGGCGCACGTGACTTCTAACAGCTCGGGCAAGTTTCCGTGCGGTGATGCAGCAATTCAGAAAGTCCTCAGCAAAGTAAATGGTTCCACGTTGGTCTGCAACGTTTTAAGGGGGTTTTATTTGGTTTTCTGGGTTTAGATTGTATTTATTTGGGGTTTTTTTGTGATAATGCTCTGCTGCAAGTAACATTTTCCTGGGCTGTTCAGGCATTTGGACGGAACTGAGGACCTTTCTTAAATTACGAGATGCACTTAATTCAGGATAGAGTGAGAAAGGCATTATCTCATTCAGTCCAGATGAGATTTCATGTTTGGAAGTGAAAGTTAGATGAACATTAGAAAAGAATTATTTTTATGTGAGCTAATACAGAAAACCTTAAAAAGAGATCCAGAAATTCCTCATTAAAGATAACTAAGATACTTTAAGATTGAGACAAAATAATCGTAGTTTGCAAAGAATCACTCTAGAGGACTTTAGCAATCTCTATGTTTATTAAAAAAAAAAAAAAAAAAAATCAGTCAACAAATATGGGCACACCCTAATGAGATCCATCCCAGAGATGGTAACTATTGCAACAGTTTATGGTGAAATAGAAACCACAACGTTTCCCTTGAGTACAATGCCCAGGCCTGCTACAACTGAAGTAAAAGAGATTTAGGTAATATTTTTTCAATGAAAATAACTTTTGTTCACTTATACAGTCAATCTGAGTAATATTAACAACAAGCATTGGACTCCTCTTTACAGCAACTAGTAAGAAAACATACAAAATCAGATACATTCTGCTTTTGTGTTTGGTCTTTTTTTTTTTTCCCCCCAAAAAAATATTATTCAAGAGGTGGGTTGGCTTTGTTTTGGTTTGGTTTTTGCATTCCCTGGAACAATGTGTCATTACTTATAATCTGCAAACTTCATTCCTGCTAAAATTGATCTAGTCATTATTTCGCAGTTACACCATGAAAAGCCTCCACTGCAGATGAATTTCAGGAATACAGTAATTTCCTTCTCTGAAGCTAACAAGGTTACATGCCACTGTTACTTCAAGATGATATAAATCATAATAGTCCTCATTTTTTTCAAATTATTTCATATTTAAAAGTTTCATAATAATTCCTCCCAGCCACGGAAAAATTACTACTAGGAAGCAAATTTTCTATACCATTATTTTTTCACCTATGTCCATATGCCTGATTCCATTTTGAAGACACCTAGTTATATTTCTAAATTAACTTTGCGTTCTAGCTAATTGATTGTATTCTGCATATAAGCAATGCAGTTTATGAACTGTTTACATTTTAAAACTTGCCCCTCTATGTTTTAAAGGAAGATATAAAATTTCTGTTACAGTCCTGAGAGGGTCTTGACATTTGCTTTGTAATCTGTCTGTACGCTAAGTAAACATATGCATCATCTTTTGTGCAAAGATGGTGTACTTTAAGTAGTAGCCACATATTCCACCGCCTTCAATTTTGATTTATACTGTTATTTTCTACTTTAAAAGATTTTGAGCTTGTAAACATGGTGCTAAACACTGAGATATTATGCTGGTGTGAACAAATGATCAACTGAAAGAATCAAGTTTAAAATGCTCTCTGATTTGATGGAGAATCGACAGACATTGAGATAAATTGGGAAAAAAAGGAGTTTGCACTACACTGCAAAAAAGAGATTATAACTCCACCGGGGACAGGGAGGGGGGCAAGGAGGGAGGGTGGAACAGGATGGGTGAATGTGAGAAGCTTAAGAAAAACCAAAACAAAACAGAAATTCACAGAACTTGGTCTGCTAAAGGTCAAGTCAATGAGAAACAGTCTGACTCCAGGCCCATATTTAACATGTAACTTTTACAGAAAACTCAGAAACCAACTTTGTTTAGAATAAACATGTCACCCTAAATTTAATTCATTCACTTCTGACCGTATGTCATGGTTCAACCCCAGCCAGCAACAAAGCACCACGCAGCTGCTCACTCACTCCCCACCACCCAGTGGGATGGGGGAGGAAATCAGGAAAAAAACCCAAACAAAAAAACCTCATGGGTTAAGAAGAGTTTAACAGAAAAGAAAGGAAAAAAAATAATAATGATAATAATAAAAAATGACAATAATAATAATAAAAAGGATTAGAACATACCAAACAAGTGGTGCACAATGCAATTGCTCACCACTTGCCAACCGATGCCCAGTTAGTTCCTGAGCGGTGATCACTCCCCACCCAACTCCCCCCAGTTCATATACTGGACATGACGTCCCACGGTGTGGAATACCCTGTTGGCCAGTTTGGGTCAGCTGCCCTGGGTGTGTCCCCTCCCAACTTCTTGTGCCCCTCCAGCCTTCCTGCTGGCTGGGCAGGAGAAGCTGAGAAATCCTTGGCTTTAGTCTAAACACTACTTAGCAACAACTGAAGCCATTAGCGTGTTATCAACATTCTTCTCATACTGAACCCAAAACATAACACTATACCAGCTACTATGAAGAAAATTAACTCTATCCCAGCTGAAACCAGGACAGCATAAAACTGAAAAATATAAAAATACCAGAAAAATACGCCAGGAAACAAAGAACTGAGCATAAACTCAATAAAAACTTTCGGGAAGGCGCATCAGTGCCGTAACCAGTAAGCTGTCCAGTTACAGCCATGCAGCTGACTGCCCCACTGGTTTTTACACAAAATACATTGCTTATCAGTAGAAAACATTAAGATTGGGTATTATATTTGTCTGTAATGCAGAAATACATGGCTAACACAAAGCACTGGACTACACGTACAAAGGAATAGTTATGAATACACAAATCTGGAGAGAAAGAAAAGAGAACAATACTGCATTCATTGATCCCCACTTGGCAGCATGGGGTCAGAGACTCAAATATTTTGTTTTATGAACTGATTACAGCACTTGTGCTTTTAATTTTTTGGCATTAAAATTTCATAAGAACTTTAATGTTGACTTACTGCACATTTACAATAGTCGCACTGATCCAATCGACCATGATGACTCTAAAAGCCTTTTAACAAACTATATGGACTATAAACTAGCCTTGACAAAGGAGCCTTTAGAGACTTTCCCATGTACTAATGTATGCTTTAATAGGGTTTGTTGTTAATTCTTTACAACAGTCTGAAATTCCACCAGGTGTTTCTTTTTGCTAAACCTTGCTAAACCTCAGAGTCAGTAAAAAGCTATATGAACAGGGTAAGGTGTGGCCTTCTGTGGTCAGCTTTGAAACTTCTCATAATTGCTTTAGCTCATATCACCTCAGTTTCAGTTGAATTTCCACCTGTATATCTTTCAAGATATACAATAACAAGCCAGAAAGCAACAAAATGCTCTATTCACACTCCTCAGTAACTATGCATAATATTTTTTTTTCCAATTTTTGCCTCTACCCATAAGCAACCAATTCATGAGTTGCTTCTGATATTCTTATCTCATTTTTCTTCACAGCTTATAACTCAATTGCAAGGAATTTTTAGTTTAGTTACTCAAAATTCACAGTAAGAGAGAATAGTAAGAATTGGAGATTCGGCTCACATGGTATTATTTCTCCTCCCAATTTGCATTAATGTAATTCTTTAATTCAATGTGCAAATACCTACATTTAACACAGGCAATTTCAACTTTTTTTAATATTTGCCAAAAATTTGCTACAGTTTGTTTATCTTCAACTTTTATACTTGCTTTCCACAGACATGGTCTTACATAGAGGGGAAAGTCTTTCTTTTTCTTATTTTACAACATAAACAATATACACAGATTAAAGCTAGTGGTAATAATAGCAATCTTAACTCATTTCTGTAATTTGCATTTTGACAAAAAGATTTCTTAACAGATGTGACAAACCAAGTATGGTATGTTTCATATTTTATTATTAATATATATGGAGTAGTCTAGGCAATCCTCAAGGAAACTAAAAGGGAGTACTGAAAAAAGGCAAATGTTTTTTAAAACACCCTTAAAACTTAATAAACAGTCACCTAACAAGGCTGACACATTAATCAAAACAGCTCAAAAATGTTCTGTGTAAATGCATGTTCTAATAAAAAAAAGGACAGTCCCACCATTCAGGGCGTACAGACTTCACCCTCACTCCTGACATGATCCTTGAATTCCCCACTCCACATCACCTTCATCAGCCTGAAGGTTAGGACCGTTTACACAAACCCTGCCCATGGTAAACTGCTGTCAGGGAACTGGTTTCACCCAGATAATTCATACCACATTAATGAATGCAAAATGCTATCTCAGCAAAACCTTCCTTTGGCAAGATAAATAACGGAGCAGAAACAAAGAGCACCCCTCTTTGCGTTTCCTACCACCCCACAGACCATCACAATTCACACAGAATTCCCACATGTAGATATTATAATATAGTAATATTATAAGAATATAGTATAAGAAATAAGCCAGTGTAATTTAGCTTTCATAAAAAAAATAAAAAATAGTATCCTAGTTTTCTCTAAAGTTGACAAAGAGGATACCTCTCCCCCAAAATCATAGTAATTCTCTTCTCTGTATGTTTTTTTTTTCTTTTAATAACAACCGTATTTTTCATTAACTATCCCAGAACATAAGAAACACACTAGCAAAATTACAAGGAGAAAATTTGTTTGTAAATGGGATTGGGAAAGGCAATTCAAAGACAAGTGAAAAGTTGAAGAGTTGAAATATCTGTTGGAGTCTTGTTTGTTTAGATTAGCAACTGATTACTGCTTGCCCACATCAATTGCAATCAACAGTATTTATATTTATCCTTGGCATTTCCTTCTGAGCTATCAATCAAAACATTTCTTTCTGGTTTTCATGTTAATGCCCACTTCTAATCTCCAATATTTGTGCACTTAACCCTTAATTCAACAACACTTAAACATGTATTATTAAAAGCAAGAAATAGTGAAATACCTTAGTGAGTATAGGTGAATTTATGGTCCTGACAAAAAGCTGATCCTTTCATTTAGGATTTAACTGAATTGAAGCTTTGTTAAGGTCAAAATTGCTCCAAACATTTGAAAATTTACTTTTCCAGTAAGGGCTAATATTGAAAGGCTATTATTCTGTATATAGCAGTACATTATCAAACAACCCCCTAGCTCTTTTGTTTCTTTAAACTATTTTTTTAAACTCATAAAGACTGAGCTGTAGATCCATCAGCTCCTCATACCAGGTTAAAAATGGTCCATCTTTATGACCATCCTTTAAAAGTGAAAAAAGCTAACAGAGATTATTAGTTTCTATTTGCTGTAAAGAGTTAAAATATACACTCAGCACGTGATTCATTTCTACTTTCTGGAAGGTTTCTGGGGTTTTGGTTGTCTGCTTGGTTTTTTAAATTCCACTAGTCTATTTCTGTAAGTATTCACAACTGTTGTCCAAATATGAGCATACCAGAACCTACCATTCTCAAAGACGAAAAAAATGCTACTGTATTTCCCAAATATGACATTCCACTTCTGGGGAGAGCTGCAGTAGTAGCTGTAATAAAAGAACTGATGCTGTATGGGGTAGACAGAAAATCTTTTTGAATGTTCACAACTTTGGGGCCTGATCTTGCAGTTCTTGTATTACCAAGTTTCCGTGAGGTACTGTAATGTCGAGAATGCTCTAGATGAGGAAGATAACTAAGTGAACGTTCTCTCTCTATTTCAGAAAGCTAGATTTCAGTTCCTCATATTTGGCTATTAAGAACGCCTGAGCATAAACTACCTTGGTCTTTGGCTTACTCACATATCTTCACTGAGAATATTATATTCAAACCTCAAGATGTTCATTGCACATAAGGCACATGGCATGCTTCTGCACCACACGTACTATGGAAAACTCGCTATGGCAAAATCTCCATTTAAAAACATCCTCATTACAAATTCACTCTTTCTACCTTTAAATCTGTATATTTACAGAAAATATGGAGCTTTAGTGAATATTGAGTCCAAGTGATATAAACACTTCCACACAATGTAGGTTCTTTTGCACATTTACTTCATGTCTCTGGGTACGCAGGTATACCACCTACTTTGACCAGTTCTTCCAAATGAGTTGGAACATGCAAAGAAATTTCCTTCTAGTATTGTCAGAATTATCTTAGATCTCTTAATTTATATGATATTCAGCTCCTAATAATGTACTGAATTATTATTTGAAATACAAATATACAGAACTTTCAA
Organism: Aviceda cuculoides; assembly: GCA_035590195.1. Lineage (NCBI taxonomy): Eukaryota > Metazoa > Chordata > Aves > Accipitriformes > Accipitridae > Aviceda > Aviceda cuculoides. The sequence goes on along the minus strand of JAVJGG010000039.1, from coordinate 5,612,841 downwards.
ACTGGTAGAACCTTATGAATGACTTCTAAAAACTTCAAAGCCAGGCAAAGACTTTGCATTTAAATTGATTTTTTTGAAGGGTTTCCCAAAAAGGCCTATTTTCATGGCCATACTTAGTGATATCTAGGAGGATACCATAAAGCATGGGTAGCCTAGAATAGAATGACAGTCATTTACATACAAATGAGCTCATTACTATTGAATTTTTCACCAGCTGTTGATTCAAAATTTGAAAGATGTTTTATGAATCTACATAAAATATTAAGCGACGACCATTCTGCTATCAGTGTCCCTTATTAATTCTTTGTAGTAGTTTTTATCTACATCTTAGTAACTGTCATTCCATACGTTAATTTTAATCAAAACCATCACACGCTGAAATTTTAAGCTATTTTCAGAAATATTTCCAACTGTAAAGCACATTGCATTGCCTAGTCATGAGAAGTTTAAGCTATGACACGACAAGCTAACAAAATATACACTCATATTTTAATGGAACCAATATGCTACTCTTCCTTTCAAGGAAATATGTATTCTACCCAATGCTTAAAGCGACACCAAATTTATGGGCAATCTCTGCAGAAACTTTCTTGGATAAACATTCACCTCAAAAGGATTAACATACATCTTTTCAGAAGCCAGCTCTTAATCAATATTCTGGTTGTCTTGCTTGGAAGCAGCAGGAACACTTATTCTTCATCTACCTCGTAGCAGGTAATATGCTAGACCCCCTTCCAAAACCCTCACCTGGGTAACCCGAGGGAAGATTTAATTTACACACACACAGAAATCTTTATCTGCTCATTAAGAATGACTTATTTACAGAATGACTTTGACTAGATTCATGTGATATTTCATGCACTCCCTTACATGGTAATAGCATGAGCAGACCCAAAGGACATGCCCCAGCTTTGGAGACCTACTAAGCAGTATCTGCCAGAAGGATATTGCACGCCTTCAGTGGTGCTGTCACTGCTCCCCTCTGCAGATGGGAAATAGTAATTAAAGCAGTTAATTAATCATGTAATATGAAAAACTTAAAAATTATCCAGAAAGAAAAAGAGATTCTGTCCTAATGCAGCAGCACAAATTCTGGATCACAGGCAATAAGCAACCATAGTGTTGAAAACTATCCCTAAAGAAGTAAGGTCCTCCTCCTAAGCAGAGGTGATCTAACTGAACTAGGACTACGATGCCTCAAACAGCGAAAAGATGACGCCATGAACGTAACAGGAGGTAAAGGGAGACAAATGCTCCCAAATTAATGCCCTTAATCCGAAGCACGCAGTGATGACCAGTATTTCTTCACGTCCGAGTTTCTTAAATCCCAGCGGTACTAGATTTTGTTGCTCTACCATCTCAGAAAGCCCAACTCCTCCTCTTGCCACACGTCGATCTACCCCTCAATTCCCTCGGTGGTGGGGATCTTAGCATTGCCACTTTCAACCGCGACAAAAGACAGAGTGCAGCCCTTCACCACTACAAAGCACAATTTGTTTAAGCAGCAATTAGGCACATTCAGAATCAAAAGATGAACAATGCAGGACAAAAGAAAACAAAAAAGGCTTGGAGCTTGCCAAATGATGACTAAAAAGTAGCTCAATTTGAAGGCCTAACCACAAAATTTCAGAGGGATTTCAAAAGGTGGTGTAGACACCGACACCGTTCTTGCATGCCAGATTTTGATTCTCATAAAGCTGCAGCAGCGTCTCATCCTATGCAGCTATCCTTTGGACTATAAACTTCCCCATCACCGAGCATGCATTAATAATTTCTAAAGTGGTGGATTTTAGTTTAAACGTTGCAGCACATTACTGTTAACATTATAGCTTCTGAAACTGCGGATTGTGTACTATTGTTCATGAGTTTCCTTCCTGCAGAGTTTTTGGAGGAAACAAGCATTCACGAACAAAGCTTTGCTAATTATCTCGGAGCCTGCCTGTCTGAAGGGGCCATCAGTAATGAAAAATGAGAAGCAATCAGTGAGAGACTTCAAAACACAAGAAATTGGCAAGAAGAGCGTGGCAAACCAAAACGTAATTGTATTCTAAATATTGCATCAGCTCCAAAATTAAAAATATATAAATATAGGAAGATTCTTTAAAAGAGATTATAAGCATAATTGGAAGGTATATAGAGCCAATTAACACATTCAGAAAAAAAACCTTTATATTTTGAATAAATTATTCTTCTCATGTACTGGTGGGTATGTATCTAGCTTTAATTTCATCACTTTTCCTGAATAGCCAAGCTAGAAAACCATCGAGGGCATCAGCAAAAACTCACTTGAAATTCCATCTTACGCACTTAAAATGTAGCTTATGCAAACTCTGCTTGTCATTGAGAAAATCTTCTCATATGCATAAAAATGTAACATTACACCAAGAAGAGAGTTTGGTGCAGTGTTAAATGGAACATTTTAGAGGAGATGCAAAAGGATTTACCCCTGAAAAACCACCATATACAAACACAATAAAAGATGTCATCCTGATATCACACTGAAATACAGATGCATCTTCACACCAACATAAATTCGAACTGATAAATTAAGAAATATATATCCAAAATCCTGCTGTATAATCTGATTAATAAGGACATATAATAGAAGAACCTGCTCTATTTCAGGAATTAATCAATGAAGTGATTACAAACTTAGAGTACTGCGGAAGCTAAGCACGCAGCAGTGATCCAGCATATCATATGGCCCTAACATACATGCCATCATTCAGCTATATCCTGAATTGTTTCCGAGAAACTGTTTGTATTTACATAAAATGCTAGTTATCCACATACTTTCTAGATCTACAGATTTTTCTGTGTTGTCTTTTTTTTTTTTCCCTGTGCTAAGTTTCTCCATAAAATTCAAAACCAAACAGAAGAATCTCCACCAGAAGATGTTTGCTTATTTTATGCTCAATCTATTCCCTTAAGAAATAAGTGTTGTCAGAGGTTCAGCAGTGGAAATTAAAACATTTACGCTACATTTAACTTTCCCAAAACATTCTATTTGAGCCAGGATTGTTGCCCCTGGTGAATAAAACAGCTAGAGACTTGGACTAGGCTTTGAGAAAAGACAGTATTTCACTGTATCTTGTACTTTAGTAATGTCTATACTCATTCCATGTAAATAGGCTGTGTCAAACCAGACATCCAAAATACTAAAAGAAACCATTGTTTTAAATTTTGAAGTTCCAAGGAGAGAGAAAATAGACGTTAATTAAAATCTCAGATTTGGATTATTCAGAGAAGTGTCACGTGCAGGTATTATTTCTCTAGTATTTACTCAAAGCTTAACTGAGCCTTTAAACCTGTCAAAGTTTGATTGTAACTAATTGTTCGTCTGTGAGATTGCTGATAATTTTCTAGAAGTTATAAAGGACTATTGCATAAACTTCTTAATAGAGTTGGAAAATCCATATTATTAGCATGATAGAACATAAAATCTTTGAAATATAAATGATTTGGGAATAGACAGGAAAGAGAATTTAATACAATCCATACACCTACTTAACACAGAAAATGGCTAATAACGTAGAAACTACTATGAGAATGCAGGGATTCTACTCCACTCCCCCACTTACACCACTACCACCACCACCACCACCCCCAAAATTCTATGGAAGTAAGGAAATTCAGAGCAAGCAAGTTGCGTACTATAAAGTTTATGCACCACATGCATTTTTACATCTACAACTGTCTGCCTTCTGTCATCTTTTACTTCAGAGTCATTGTGTCAGTTCTCCTGAAGGGCACAAGTATTGGCTTGCCCTTCCTATATTGCTAGCACAAAACGACAGTCCCCAGAAACACCACAAAATAATATTTATGTCCACACACATACACAAATACAGATGTGTATCATGTAGAAGCACCTCAGATAATGGGTCATTACGTTGGATGGAAGTGACCGAAACCAGAGAGAAATAAAGTAGCTTCTGCAATCCTGTATTATTTGTTTCATGTAATTCTAAAATACTACAGATCATTTCTGTAACAGTAAGAAATCATAAAAACCAGGATGTTGAAACTCTTACTGAGTTCAATGGATTACTCCTGTGAATAACCAGTTACAATATCAGTAATTTGTAAGATAAGGACAGTAAGAAACAGTGCATATTCCTCTGTAAAAACTTTTTTCTTTTTTAACAGTCATTCCCAATAATCAGACATCCATGTGACCTAAAATGCAGCATTCCATTCCAGTTTTAAAATTTTGAATTCCAACAGAAACACAGCTTTCCTGATAAAAAATAAATATGTATAACAATAAACTCTGCATACTGATAATTATATGTTCAATCGAAGGGCATAAAATGGTTTTTAAATATTTTTCTAAATTGTAAAAAAATTGTAGTTTTACAGAAACCTGTCCATGTAGGGATCTAGGAACAGCTATTATTGAATAAATATAGACAGTCTAATCTATGCACCGTTTGCCTTGATAAAATACTTTAGAAGTCAAAATACATATTTTCCATGCACAAAAGAACTAGTCTGTAATTGTAGGTGAATGAAAGCCCAACAAAACCACCAAACTTTTCAATCAGACGACTTCATTTTTGCTCGTAGACGCAAGTAAGAATGCAAAGAACCAGGAGGGAGGTCAAACTGCACACGATATGGGTGTCAGTTGGCCAGGCTCTGAGGAACCCCCCCACACACACACTACTCACCCTAGTTAAGACATTATCCTAACAGACACGCGGGCAACATCCCAAAACACATATTCCCATCTTTTAGGATGCAATGCTTAGATGCATAAGAAAAACTAACACAGCTCTCTAAAAGAAAGCTGAGCTTCTTTTACGTCTACAAGAATTCTTATGCATGACCAAAAGAGAAGAAAATCAGCTCAAAGAGTTTATTTACAGAGTAAGAAGGTGCATCGCAATGCCCTGTTAAAGAAACTATTTGCAAGACTTAAGGCAAAGTCTAACCACAGTTTGACTGATTTGAACCAGAACACACCATGGGATAAAATGGTTAATTTTTTTAAGCCTAAACTTTAAGTTGCCGGGAATGCATGTTACTGTGTATACAGTTTGTAGGGCAACAGAAGCCATCTTTAACTGAGCTGAATTTCTGGATGCTAATAGTGCATATTAATTAACAGCTAGCTTGATTCAAAATACAGCAACCATTTTATCATGAGATGATCTCAGTAATAAAAATTAAATAATTAAAATGCGACGAACATAAATCCATATTTTTCAGGGTATGAATAGGCATTTTGCTGATGAATTTTATGTTGTTCTTTATATACCCAGATTATTTGACAGACTATTTTAGAGTGATCCACATCAGAGACAACATATTGGATTCAACAGACCACTGCTCTATTTCATTACAGAAATTCAAGGATTCCGAAAGGGTCTTTATTCCAATTGTTAAAGTAGAAGCCTTTATTGTTATCCCACAGGGCCCAAAATAACCTTGAATATTCTATCAAGATTAGGATACAAACAGCTTCTAGCTTTTACGAAGAATGATATTGCTCATACTGGTATCAGTAGGATACTTTCAATTTTTTTTTTTTTTCCAAATGAAAAAGAAGATTTATTTTTATTTATCACTGAAAGAATTGGTGCAATTGCAAAGGATACACATGGGAAATAACGATGGAAACCATTTGCTGACAGCAACATTTTTACTAACTGCTTCAATCCACAGGAAGTGGAAAAATGTCCAAAAGTTGTTGGCTTTAATCCCCTTCTTACATCAACTCTTTGATAATTAGCTATGAAGTATCCCCTTATACATTATTTTTGCATGGTCCTCTGATATTCTGGCTGTAATACATAGTTCCCTTTCCTTCCTATTGTTTTCCTTTAGAGAGACAGTCTTCCATCAGTGAGTAGGTGTAACAAATTGACAAATTTTTGTGTACTTGTTCACGGAATTGTACTAGGTAGAAAGGCCCTTTTGTCCAGCACAAGAGGGGAAGTATCACTTCAACTTGTGCATGAAGTTCTAACATATCTTCACCTTTGGTTGCTTTCAGAATAAAGATCAGACAGTTTCTTTCTGAATGTCTGACCAAACCCTTTTTTTTCCCCCACAGCTGAGTTACTTTTTCATTTATTCCATTCACACGTAGGTTGCGTGCTTTAACACGGCGTCGCAAAATGGTTGAGGTTGGAAGGGACGTTTGGAGGCCATCTGGTCCAAACACCCGCTCAAGCAAGGCCACCCGGTGCTGGTTGCCCAGGACCATGTCCATACAAATTCTGAACATCTCCAAGGTGAGAGATTCCACAATCCCCCTGGGCAACCTGCTCCAGCAGGCTCACCCAGTCACAGACAGAACAAAACGCTTTCCACAGCAGTCACAGGGGACTACGAAGAAGACAGCTCATCACTACGAAAGCGTAAAGGAAGATACGAAAGCAAAATTATCTTTTCTTTGGCCCTCTGGCACCGTATTGGAAAAAGACACAAACAGCAAGTCTTAACTTTGGCACGAAACCTTGCTCCAGCCTTGAATCTTGAGCAGATGTGCCTCCCAGTACACTTTCTCGGGGCAGTTATTAAATTGGAAAGGCCTCGCAACTAAGCTTGAAGATTGTTCTTCCAGGGACAGAGGGGAAGAAAATCACAGGTACAAATCTGCACCATCGCAACAAGAAAAACGCATGTAAACTCCATGAAGAAATTCCTTGACTTGTTTTCCTTGAAGTACTTCGAGAGCTTTTAATACAAAAGCTTACTCTAGTTCAATATTACCACACTAAGAACAATAAGCATTTTACAGGCATCTGGTTCGTGCATAAGAAACTTCAAAATTAATTTTGAAGCTATTTTATCTTTTTACTTGATTTACTATTATTCCACAGCATTGCATGGAGGATGGAAAACCACCTGATTTCCTTGACTTCATTAATACGATTAATAAAGAGAGTCTGCCTTCACTTTTTAGGACTCCAAAAGGATTTAACATACAAGGTAAAAAAAAGCCTTTTTTGTTATACATTCAAATAACCCATCTAAATTTTGTTCCTAGTCCCTTTCTCAATATGAAAATTCTCTAAATAGCATCAGAATGTCAGCAATGTTTTGAAAAGTTACAAATTATTTAAGCCTTTCTAAAAGCTTCAGATGAGAGTTTAAAAATATATAGGATACTTTTTCCTGTACTTCATGTAATTTTATTGTAGCAATTAATTCGGTGTAAAAAAAGCTGTCATGATACTATGACACTTCATGAAATATTTCCAAAAGATTCCATATTTTCTGTTGAAAAGTTAGAAAAAAGTTAGGTGGTTGGTTGTTGGTTTGGTTTTTTTGTTTTTATTTTTAATGTAATCATGCTATTTATTTTGCAAGTACTCTGGCTTTCAGAGTTATGCCTCACTTGGGTCCAGGATTAGTAAAATTACAGTTCTAAAAAACAGTATTTCTCACATGAAAGACCACATAGGAGTCCTACCTGCATCATAGAGTCTCCTACTCAAATCTAGTGGCCATGTACAATCTTATTCAATAGAAGTGCAGGTGAGAGGCTAAGCACACACAAATCAGCAATGAGAACTTCTGTAGCTCATTCATATAATACAATGTCTTTAAATTGCGGCATTATAATGTTTGTTTCTTCTGCCTATGTGCTCAATGCTTTGAAGATGTAAGCAGCTAGAAAAACAAATACCTATAAGTAATTATATTATACTATTAAAGTAAGAATCAATATTCTACTTAGAATTAAAGAAAAATTATAAATATATTTGAAATATATAGTTCAGTAAGTATTGCTTCTTTTGCTGCTCTACACTGTCCACAAACATTGTAATGATCTTTTCTCTTGTTCTTTGAGGACCAAATTTTTCCACCTACACTCACCAAGATTAACTTTGCTATGAAGGACTGTTCAACATGAAATTAAGGAGAGCTAAAAATCATTTTGTGCAGCATAGTTGGTGTTTAGATTCTTCAGGAGTGTCGATCACATAGTACTGCTCTGTCTCTTCATTGGAAAAATCCGTTTTGAGTCTTCAGGGAAGCAGGCAACTAATCAAGTGTGTGCATAGAATTACTGTTTCCAATAACACTGCTGAAACCTAAATTTGTGCTTAAATTCTACAAAGGGCTAAGATTTTTTACAAGGATACTTACAGAAAATTTACAGGATTCTTATTCATTTTCTGAGTGTTTGGATATATGGTTCTAAAGTTCACTTCTAGGTTAAGAAAGGTTGGTTTGCTTAATTGGCAATAAACCTAAAAGATAATTTCATAGAACATATTTTGAATCTAGTGAAAGGTCATCAAGAAAGCAAAATCTTAAAACTCAAAGTGTTAGCTGGGAATATGCTCTTTCTTCCCCTCTTAACTGAGATTTATCATCCTGAACTAGGACAGGTCCCTGGAACCGAGGAGAGGCAATAATCCTGTTCATAGTTTTGTACTCCTGAGGCCTTTTCTCTGCGGAAGGAACCTAGCCGCCCTTTTTGGCCGGCAGTACATTTCTGTTCCAAACTCTATGCATTACCTCTAAAATCCGGCTGGAAGTAAAAGGAGTTCTCATATATAGGACATAGCGACACTTCACACTGATTTCCTGACCACTCTACATGTGTTATGACACTAGTTTATCCTAAATATGTTTTTAGTACATCCGCCTGCATTATTACAAGTGCCCAATTATTTAATATAGTAACATAGTATTTCCACAGGCAACAGAGTCTTACTTTGATTTAAATGCACTGTAAAACATGTATTAAGCAAGTACAGAGGATAGACTGTAAAGAAGAAATAGCCTAAAAATCATTAAAGATGGATGAACTAATTAAAACATTGCTTTCAAGAACTAAATAGTGAAAAACATTTTCTTTTAAACTAAGTATCTTATTTCAATAAATTATATTTTAAAGTAAGTACAGCTTTCAAGATTGATTGAAGATGATGCATGTTTAAAATGTTAGCTATAGCTTCATATATTTAAAAAGTAAACTATAGATGATTGCTATTGTTCAGGGCTTAAAATCTTGAATGAGGATTTTTTAAAATGGTGTTAATTTTCTCTTTGAGCTTGACAAATTTGCCAAAATGTTAACAACTCTCTCAAGTCCAGAGAGAAGAGATTTAGAGTTAGTATTTGCAGCAATTTATTTCCCAGCCATAATCAGTCTCATAGTTTGTTGATTTTTTTTTTAAAATTCCAACTACGTGCTTCACATTTGATTTATGAAAGTAGAAATAACTAATGAGGAAAAGGTCACGTCCAATAAAGACTGGAAACACACTGGAATTTTATTCTGAGAAATGACAAAGCAGAAAACATTTACCTCCTTGCTCCTCAATGCAAATCTTGATTTTTAATTTTTTTTTTTTCCCCCTAAGTGGACTCTGGAGAATCATGACATAGAGGACAGCTGTGGAATCAAGCAAGTTTTCTTACTTTCTTTCTAATTATTTCTCCCCCCCTACTTGTATCCCTTACATATCTACAACACAGTACTCCTTGTGATTTAATCAACCTGCATTAGGAGAAAAAAACATTGTTCACAGAACACAAACTGATTGCATCTGTATAAAATGAGATTGTTACTTTCAGGTTTCTCTTAGTTTTCAATGTTAGGTTCATATTCAAGTTTTTGCCTTTTTCATGATTTCACTCATTTAATGAAAAGGATTTATTTGAGCAAATTACATCCCAGAGAAAGTAAAATAACACTTAAAACTAGAGTTGCTAACACATTCATACACGAGAGCCCTAACATGTCATCTAAGGAATTTCAATTTCGATTTTAAGAAATCGCAATAGGCATTTAACATTGTAAGATAAAGTCCCATGGAGAATCCTTCACCCTTGTTTGTACGTACAAGGTTAAAGTTATAATCACGTTAAGTCATCTGTGATTTAACAACTTTTGTTTCACTTGGGATGCGAAGAATATGCACATCCAGCATTTTACTCTAGTTTCCTCTACATTGATCATGTATAGCAAAAATACTTGACCAGAATGAAATGGAAAGGCTCCATTAAGCAGGTTTTATTTTTAGGAATTGCGAGAAAAATAAATTGTTCAAACTATGAAAAGCAAGTTGCACTCTGAGTATTTCCCAGGAGATGATTATTGAGGAGTGCCAAAGGAAGAGCGAGGAAGCACCTAGTAGCAAGACTGGGGTGTTGACTACTCTTATACCCTGACAGGACCTCAGGGATTTGGAGACTACACACACAGCTGAATGGAACAGTTCATTTCATCTAAAAACATCTGGTTTCACTTAAATTGGTTTGTTTCCTTCAGCTAAGACTCTACCGTTGAGATGAAGAAGTTGTTCCTCCTAAAATGTTTTCCAAATAATCTGAAATTCACACCATTACTCAGATTTCCTTGATATTTGACCTGTTGTACGAGGGTTGGATTTTAATATCAGAGTTATGTAAGCCATTAATTCCTGACATAGTATATCTACCTTTTTAAAAGCAAAATCTATTTTAGGACAGGGTTCTATTGGGGGCATGAGATGTTAAGCTTAACAAACCCCAACATAGCTCTTAGTAGGCTCAAAAGGGGTTTAGTCAGAAAACCTTTGCCTCGTGAAGTTTAAGCAATAAAAATTCCATTTATAAATTAACATTCAACAGGTTATCGAATAAGGAACTAAATGCTGTAAATATGAGCAAACACGACTGCGCAGAAGTAGGTAACTTCTCTGCAGCAGTACAGGTGAGTTTCTCTCCACTGTCACCAGAGAGCGAGCGCTAATCTGGAGAGATTTTTATCTCCTCCGCATGAGAAAATAGCTCTCAGATCCATGCGTGCAAACCCATGAGAAGATATGTTTTTAGGAAAGTTTACCTGAAAGAAACATGCCTTTCATTCAGATATACACAATATTATTTGTAGCCAAGAGTGCAAGACTTGTGAGGCACTAACGGTTTCTAAAATGTTAATAGCTCAATTAAATGAGAAGGAAGAACTGGATATGAGGAAAGGGGCCCATATTTTCCAGCTGCATGATTGAGATATTCAGTAGAGTGTACATCAGTCTTTTCTCATGTGCTTAAATGTTACTGAAACCATCGTGTAATAAAACTGCTAAGTTACTGGGACACTGAGTCCCAATATGGCGATTTCTTTCACCAGCCCTGTTAGCAGCTCCGAACACTTCAAACTATGACAATGTATGTGGTGATATGAGAAGAGAAAAGACTCTCATAACATCTTTCACCTTCAAAGAACATCTTCAGAGCAAATCTGTGGAAGTTTCTGTGGAAAAACATCTCTAAAAAAATCCTGGAGAATTCAATAACATCATCAATGTGGAGTTATAGTGGCCAGGGAAGATCTTCATCTCTTCCAAAACATCAAGTTTACTCAAATTCAAGTCCAGTTTAGTGAGTATATTTCTTAATCCTGTCTTAGGTTTCTGCTGTCAAGTGACTCTAACACACTGATAGAGTCACACATCTGCTTTTGAAAGGTCCCAGTTAAAATACCGTGTCATCATCCTACTCCACAAATATAATTTAGCCTTTGCCAAATTTTACAAGCCTATTATCCTTTTCTAAAACTCTTCACTTTTGAGCATATGATACAATCTCACTGTTTGCTTTCAAGTCACCCAAAATCAAATCTCAGGGCTACACTCATAGCAATGTAACTGCTGACAACGACCACAAAACCGTCCTTGCTGCTCACACAGTGCAGATCTGAAAGAAGGCCTGATGGGGCCATACATCCCACGTCCTTTTGAGCAGATGGAAGCAAGAAAACAGGGCTCGGTCCACCACTTTATACGTACATAACAACCACAACTCTGCCAACTTATTTCAGGTACTGGTACTATACAGTTACCTCCAAATACTCACTACTTATTACTTGTGCTGGCCAGTTCTGACACAGGAAGATTAAGATTTGGTTTCTTAATATTTAAAATTTCACTTGTATCAGTTTTATTATTAGACAAGAGATATGCCCATACAAACTTAATTCTGTTAAAATGTTTGCCATTGAATTTTAAATAACTCAAAACTGCTGATGGTTTCTCATATTAAAACAGTATTATCATCTAAATGAAAGTGACCTTTTACAGACAAAAAAGTACTGCCAAATACTTTATTTAAAGAATCATCTCTCTTGAATAATACAGATCTTATACTTAGGCTAACCTGAATTAAAGTCTAAGCCAAAACCACGATAAGATTTTCATACAAAGCAAGAATATAAAATTCATATAAATAAGAATGAGCAATAGTTCCTCTCCTTATGCTTCTCTGAAAGTTAAAACAAGCAAGTTCACTTCCAAAGCAAAGTTTAATACAGCTGGGATTTCTAAATTACCATTTCTTAGGTTTGACACATCTCCCACAGGGAAGGAAAGAAAGTTGTCTAATGCATTTCAGCAATGAGTTTGCTTCCCTGCCCAAAAGAGAGAGTTAATTCTTAAGCTCTGCAGCTTTCTAAGTTTCGTTTCCTCAGTAAAAGTATTCATGTATACTGAGGTCATCTAATACAGGTGTTTATATCTGCTTTCTGAAACAAAAGTCAACCAAAATACACTTAACTATGTGTCATATACTTTAGGATTTTGTACTCTTTAATAAGCATTACAGGCTGCCTGATAATCTGGATGAGAAAGCTGACAAAATACACCCTTACGTGTATTTATTTCTGTTTTAATAAAGTGTATATATATATGAAAACATAGAGTTCATAGAAAAAGCAGAAGCCCTCCCAAGCAAGTAGCACCTGATCTCACATTCAAAATACATCATTACAGATAAAATAGCTAAAAGTTTAGTCACTATAGAAAGGAAGATGAAATTGTAGAAAACAAAGCAGAAGCAAAAAAACCCTCAACAATTTATTTAATGTACACATACATTCTAAGTCCTCATATAGCTATTGCAGCCAGTGAGGTCACCCACAGCTGAGATTTGGCTCAGTGAAAACATTAGATCATAGCAAGAGACAATCCTGGGAGTAGAAGCACCCAAACCATCATGAAAAGATATCACTAGAAAGGGGAAGGGAAAAAGCAAACACACCCCCCCCC
>JAVJGG010000039.1:5572582-5592338 GCA_035590195.1 Aviceda cuculoides | reverse complement strand
CATACTGAACTCAAAACACAGCACCCTACCAGCTACTGGGAAGACAATTAACTCTATCCCAGCTGAAACCAGGACATTTGCAAACAGGGATAAACCCCACTAACAAGTGAGCGAAACACGGGACATTTGGCAGTATAAGTAGAAGATTCTCGTACAACACAGCAAAACGGCTCATAGGGACTGCAGAAAAGAGCATCCAATTGTCTGCCTTTCGCCAAGCGGCCAATGTGCCTAGACGTTGCACCGCACGCAAGGGCCTTGCAGAGACCCCTTGTGCCAGCCACTGCAACGCTGCGTAAATCAACTCGGACTGCGCTGCAGGAAGCTTCTCTGCCGAACTGTATTTGGACCCTCTATTATAACGCATAGGCTTTACAGAACAGGGCAAATCAATGAGACATGCTTTAAATGAAGCTTTTTCCAACAAAATCTACGTGAAAGGATCTAGTCTAATGCTATCTAATTCCTTGTTGGCAGAAGAGAGTCCTCTAGGTACTTCCAGAGCTCTTTTAAAACAACAAAAATGTATATGTATCTATGAAACATTGATGAATCAAGTCCTGCCGTGTCTGAGTAAACATGTAATTTAGATTTAGCGTAATGTTTTCTGAATATCCAACTATGAGTTGATTGTGGAAAGCATTTAGAGTTTAATAGCTATATTAAAGTAAAAGATACTTGCCAGAAAATTACTTAAAAAAAAAAAAAGTCTCATGATGTATTAGCAAGTATAAGGATGTGGTTTCTTTCTGACTGTATTTGAGTTCTCTTCCTTAAGAAATGAATCATCTATTCTTCATTGGAAATCTTCCTTCCCTTTTCTTTTGTACTATACCAAAGCATGCTATATTGGACTAAAGACAAGAACAGAAGACTCATGAAATTATCAAAACGTTCTAGTTTAACATAAACATTGGGGCCTAAATTTGACATGAATTTATAATTTTGCTAGCATGTAGTTTCAAACTTTCTCACCCCCCCCAAAAAAAAAAAAAAAAAAAAAAAAAAAAGCTTTGCTACAGGGCTATATCAGCACTGTCTGTGTTCTTTGCCAGACTTCATAGTTCTTCCAGCAGCCTTGCTGGCTACACAGATGAGGGGTTTCCTTCAAGATCACTGCTTTTCCTATGACAGAAATAGTTCCTTTCTACTGCCACTTTCCAATACGGCTGTTTCTCTATTGCTTATTCCAACCTGTATCACCCGTTACTCTCTACCTACTCCTCCCATTTTGCTCAGGCTGCCATCTCCCAGAGCAGCTGGTTTAGTTGACTGCTTGCTAAGAGCTGAAGAAGGTAACGAAGTCCTTCAATGCCACCTTCCAGACTGTAATCTGGCGTGGTTATATCCCATAGTATATTTCTTTCCATCACACAGTATTTTTCATGGATTTTCCACTTTGGTTCTCCTAAGAACACTTTTCCCAAGCCAAAGTAAAAGACTCGGAATCTACCAGATTCAGTGGGGTTGTACACTCGGGGTCCAATAAAATAAATGAAGCACTTCCAAAAGAACAAAGATATCCTCGCAGCTGAGAGAGTTTTTAAACCTTAAGAAAACCAGAAAGAAAAAAAAAAAAAAGAAAAAAATTAAAAGAGAGACATAGAAAGATACAGGCTTCCACTCTACAGGCTGTAGGACAGTGCAGCAAAAACCTGAAGTCAGCTTCAGATAAGTGCATAACCAATGTTAGTCCACCAAGCTACAAAAGCCTTCCTTGAGGCTACCAACTCAGCTGCTCTTCAGCCAAGCTCCAGCTTGGCTCCCCCAGCTTATCTGCAGGCACTCTCCTCCTCTTCAAGAAGAGAAATCAAAAGAAATTGCTCTTCCTTAGAAAAGGATAACAAAATAAAGATATTTATCCTGAATCTCCTAAACTGTTAGAGCACAGTTTAGCTTTCAGACACTACGCACTCCATTCATTCCTGAAACTATTTATTAATCTCGCAAGTTACGTTCCTGGGAAAGTGCTCTTGCAAAACCATGTTAACTATACATGTTGTCCATACATTGGGGATGAGGGGAGTTATCCATCACCTACCAAACTTTCAAACTCTTTGTGGCATAAAAAGCGATGAGAATTTGGTTCTAGGCAGCTAGTTTTTGGTTTGGGGGTTGTTTTGGGTTGGGTTTTTTTCGGGGGGGGGGCAGTATATATATGTATACAGATAAGAAAACAATTCTCCAACCTTGTTTCATAAATATGATAACACTGATTTCATTAAATATATAGAAAATCCACTGGAATTTAGGTGCAGAGATGCTCTACAGTCAGAGTACTAACACAACTTTAATTCTTTCATAAAGAAGGAAACCCGCCATAGGAAGAAACAAGGTGAATACTAAAATACTATTTATATATTTATGCATTATTTATGTAATGCTATTTGCAAACGAGATACAATGGAATAGAGGATTCAGTGTTAATCTGAAATATAAATGATTTGTATGGCATGCTTTCATGTTTTGCAAGTACAGAATATGCAACCAATACTCATTTCAACATATAGGGCAGAAATAACTACTGACCCCATATGCTCTTTATCTCCTTTTTCAAAATGCTGTTCATCACTTGTGTGATTGTATTTCCCACCAAGGGAAACAAAGCATGTTTACAAATGGACTGCTTTAGCAATTAGTAACCATCGTTAAAAATATTATATAGAAATTATTGAAACCTTTTACATTCCCAATAACTCCAGGGTTTTAATACTACAGAAAATATTCCAAGTCCTGGATGTAACCAGATTATACCTGTATGCTGAAACAGAAAGTATAATACATATTCTAACAGGATCAAAACAGGGAGAAAATGTTGAGCCACAAACCAGAGAAAAGACAATTTAGTGTCTATATAAAGAAATTATGAACCAAGTGGACCACAGCCAATTCTTGTAACTAAATCAATGAAATGGGAACACAAGCAACAGCTTACTCTATGTAACAGTTTAATACTATACAGAGAGTTTCCAACCAGAAGTCAAAAACATAGAACTTACAAAGGAAATGCTGAACACACGTTGACTACATCTACACGGACAGCTTAACCACCCAACTTGAAAAAAATCCTTCATTTATTTTTGATCAAAAAGTATAGGACCATGTTTCATTTAAAGAATTGATACTGAAACATGACCACTGGTTGCTGGGAATCTTAGAAGTCCTAACACACTACAGGATGACTCATAAATGTACAAAGCAGCCAAAATCTGGACCCTGAGCAAAGCCGGCTCGTCGCATGCTCAGCCACCTCAAAACTACATGCACATAAACGAACTATTTCGCCCACTCTGCTTTAAAAGTAGATCAACTCAATGATCTTTCCCACCTGCTTTGTTTCTCCCAGGACTGCAATGCAGAGGTATCTCTGATCCAGCAGCTCAGCTTTGTTCCAGAAGATTTTAGGGATCTGCCAATTTGTCAGCCTCTTACCAGGTTTACATCACTCAACAATTCTTTGATTTTCTTCTGCCTACCAGAGAAGAATGCTAATGACCAGCACCTGTGTGTTAACTTGAGTTACAGTGGCATATAAAACCACAGAGAAGACAGAAGCCTGTTGTCTTCATAAATTTCAGGAGTGCTACTCAAGCTCGTTAGGCACTGTGATATTAGAACACTACCAGGAAGCCCCCAGAATACAGTAAAGAAAATAACTTAATATATTCAATGAAGAATGCATGAAAAAAAATTCATTTTACATAAATATAGTCAAAAGATTGTCATGTCTAAGTGCTTGGAATGGTTAGGAAAGCTGATGAGGCATAAGAGCCATGGAAACATTTTTTCCTGTTTTTTGGCAAAAGCAACACATATAGGAATTTTATACCTAGCTGATGAGTCCAGCACGATACTAAATCCAGCCTGTTAGCACTAGAAAATAGCTTTTCATGTTGATGGGATGAATGTATGCTAAGCTGCATGGGATGGCTGCAAATTCAGCATGGCTTGAAAACTGAGAACTAGTTTGAGATCTACAGCACATCTGTCTAGACCCAGCCACAATACTCCTTTGAGATACATCAAGTGATGGTTAAGGGTGAATACAAACCACATAAGGAAGACCAACTTCCTCCAGGAAAGGATGCAGTATGTCTTTTCATACTCCACTGAACTGGGCAGGAAAAGTATGCAAAGATTGTGTTGACATATTATATTAAAAGTTTTCCTTTTAAATACCACTAGTTTTCACTAAACCCACAGTGTATATTATCCATTACCACTGAAAAGCCTGCGGAAAATAGAAATATGAACATGTTTTCTTGCTTATTCTCCTTCACAGTTATCGGGCCCCTTATCTTCTCTTGCTGCTCTCTTTGATTGACGTTCTATTATTAGCTGATACCAGATTGAAACTTTTATAAACAGTTTCCTCTCAATGCTGACCATGATCAATCAAGAAGGCAATTCATTGTAAGCACAATTACTTCATTTAGGTCCTAATCACCTGATTGCAACAGCACGTCATGTATTTGTATGGCTAAGTGCTGCCACTTTTATCTGTAACTGGTTTCATAGATAAAACTGTAGGTGCCAGATTACAATCTAGGAATTAAATATTAAAAGAAAAATAAACAACAACAACAACAACAAAAACAAACCAAGCCCCAAACCCAAACACAACTAACCAAAAAAAAGAAACAAAACAGCAAAACCCACAACAACCTGCGAGTGACCGTCACCGTCAATGCACTACTAGTCTTTGCTGGAGTTATTCAAAGACATGCTAATGTTTCTGACTCTCAAAACCAGACTTGCAGTAGGTGGAACTGACTTTGCTTCCAGCCACTGGAGAGTTGGCATGGTTGGTTCTGGTCTTTTACAAGCCCTCGGTAGCAGGGATTTAGGCAGATGAATGGATAGTGCAGACATTGTAAGTGGTGTGGTATGGAATCCATTGCTATGAGTGACAGATCCTTAAAGATAGAGTTTTATCCAGATTACAACAGGATCCAGGAAATATCCTAAAGTCTAAAAATCTGAGCGTTTTAAAATCATTATATGCTTAAGTAGATTAAACAATAACCAGTTCCTTTCAGTCAAGTCAATTTAGGCAAGAGATGGGGAGGGGGAGGGAAATAACTGGCGTTCACTGGTTACTTTGCACGCACCATTTCTCAACACTAGCTTGCACTGTTGAAAAGTATCTTTAGCAGATTCTTCAGCTGTGTTGCAATGCAAGTTTCACAGCACTAGTACATGCTCTGAACCTTATGATGAAAAGCAAGGCAGTCCTGAGCATACATTGCAAAACAATGTTCCAAAAGGCTATTTTGTTCCATTCTATTCTCTCTCCCCAACCCCACAATGGCTATCAATTAAGTGAATGGCATTTGACCCAAAGGGAGGGGACTACTAAATTTCCTTCTCTACGTTAAAAATCCATACCAAACACGTCAAAAGTATGACTTATGAAGGTATTTTTCATAACGCCATATCAGTATGCTCTATATCCTTTTTACTCAAGTGACTTAATTCATTTTTTATCTATTTATTTTTTGGAGTTGGCAATCTATTTTCTGCTAAGCAGTGAGCTGTGTTTGTTAACTTTATTCTACCATAAGGTGAATCTGAACACTTCTCAAACATGCACCTACCACTACAGATATATGCACAGACAAATCAACTGAAGAAAACAGAAGTCACTCCACAATTTGCTCCTCATTCCTTCTTTCAACTCTGTGACCTGAAACCTGTATTGTCAGTATTATTTTTTTCTCTAGATAATGAGTTACTCATCCAGGTTCTAATTTCTTGAAACATTATACATAGACTAATTATTCAGACAAGAAACACCATTTAGCAAAATCTTAAAGAAAGAAAAGAATTTACGTATGTGTAAACCAGAGGTTAGAAATTCTAGCTAATTGCAATACATCAGATTTTACTGATATAACTTCATTTTACAGTAAATTACCATTTTGTAGAAGAGAAGAGCTTGTTTATCAGCCTCACCCTTCACAAGGTAGAAGGGATTACAGTCCCCAATCCAGCATTACTTCTCATCCCTGTTTTTTCTGCTGGCTCGGCTGTTCTTAAAAAACCTTCTCAACGACCTGAGTTGGCATAGACATGAGAAGAGTGGCTGACTGGTAATCACTTTGAGTGAAATGGGCTGTGGGACTTGCACATGAGCCTCTTCTACCGAATACCTGGCAGGGGGTTAACGGTAAGCAGCAGAACAAGATGACACAACTCCAGAGAAATCAGTTTTCTAGCTAGGCTTGCTTATAAGAAGACATCATTCTTATATTGTGGGAGTGTCTTTTAAAAACTACGTCCTCCTCTCAGGAAAGATATTATGGATGTTCCCTGCTGGTCAACTGTTTCATTCCTTCTCTCCTATTTGTTTTTCACTAGGATTTGTCTGGAAAAAACTTTAAACAGTAGATGGAAACAGTGAGTTCATTATATTCCAGTGCTGGACAATAAACTGAATGTAGCTGTTGAGTGATATTTTAACAGTGGTGTTACTTTGAAGATAAGATGTTATATCTTTGTACTGTTCATCTTTTTCAGATAATACTGCTGCTGTCCAAAACATAATAAGCTGCAGTAATTAAAGCTATGGGTCATCTAAGTATGATTTACACATAAGAACAAAAAAAACCTGGCAAGATGAACAAGTTGCAATTAAAAAAACCCTAGGATGATACATGGCAAAGTTCTTTATGGCTTCATCATTATCTGATAGATTAAGATACGCTGGTTCAATAAATCACTTCAGAAATAGAAAGGAAAAGGAATAGAAAATATTACCACATTTGTGGCTTCTAGACATGCAAAAGAAGTAAGAAACAATGAAAATTCAGATCAAGTGAATGAATAGCTATCAAAAGCAAATGGTTCACTGCTATTGATCTCATAAGTATAACAAGCGTTTCCCAGGTTTGGTTTATCCTGAAAGTATGAAATCCTGCACTTTAGTAAGTTGTAGAATCATTTGTACAGTTACAAATCCCTGCTCCTGCAGTGGACAGAGAGAACAAGAGCAAGCAAGACAGAAAAAAAGAGATCAGATTGAAAACTTGAAACCCAAAGCAGGGAAGATACTTGCCAAAGGCTAATCTGCAGACCTTTAGGTGAGCAAGACAGAGCACCCAGCATCCTGAACTCCACTTCAGTACTTCATCCTCTCAGTCACACCATATCAAAAATGAATAATTTAATGTCTTAGTGCTGCTTGACCCCATACACCGTACTCAACTTCTCTGAGTCTCGATTTCCCCCTTTGTAAATTGCATAGTAAATGCAAAAGGATGTTGCTATTAAAAAAAAAAAAAAAAAAAAATCAAGAAAATGCTCAGTTGAAAATAAACATTTTTAACTTCTAAAGCCAAATATGTCCCGGAATTCTCCTTTCACCATTTACATAAATAAGCAGAAGAAGCTGCTTTTGTTCTGTACGGAAAATCTCTGGATGTTGCTTTCAATAGAAGAGTCTAGGCAGTGTAATCACATAACAGCCGCATCTGCTGACAACGACAGCTGTATCAAGGGCTGAATAAAAAAAAAAAAATCTTTTCTCATTTTAATATGCTATAGTTTTCAAAAACTTTTTTCCTCAACTGATAGGAAAAATCATTCCTACTCCCTTACACAAATCATTACAAGGGAAATGTATTTAGTAATAGCTTGTTGGACACAGCTGAAAGAAAAATCACATATGAGGCTGAACAAACTATCATTTTATGAGAAGCTATGGCTTTCACTTGATGAGCTATATGCAAAGTAGTCATATGGGAATCCTCACTACACTGTTTTGGGATTAATGTTACTTCTCTAGAATTTTAAAAATTATTTTACATCTGTTTGATATCTTTTACAGTCAGTCTCCCTCAGCTGAGTATGATTCACAGCTGAATATGCCAGCAGTTATTAGCCAATTACATATAGTTCATGCTTTCTTGTATATTCTTGCTTGTGTTACTTATTCTTGCCGCACTTCTAATGTGACCTGCAGAGCACACTAACACTTAGCTCCTAAATCACAGCCTAATTTTTCAGAAATGCTGAGCTTTACAACTCCAGGAAAGATCTTCCACTACTTAATATTAGATTGTCAGCCTCTTGCATTACCATGCAGTTACTGCAGATGTACTTTCAACAGCTTCAACAGAGCAATACATAAAGGCTCTGACTGAAAATATCCTTTAAATACATACTGCTAAACAGGCATAGGATTCTCCACAGTCTTCAGCTGAAATGTAAGCTCATGATTAAATACTCTACTAAAGAATACTACCAGGCTTATATTATCATTATTACTATTATTGTTACAGACCCCTGTAAATAAGAACTACATAGTTACTCCAGAGAGCTTTGTATTAGTACAAAAGAAACACCAATGTTTTCTTTATTATACTGTATTCTTTCAGTTATCACAAAGTATTTGTTTATCAATTTGTTTATCCTGTTTTATCAAAGCCTGATAAATATTTTATCATTATGGTTTGTTTTACAGCAGTCACATTTTTCAAAGTATTTCTATGAAGTAGTAAAATATGTTTCCCAGGCAATAAAAAAGGGTGGTATAGCAGTATGCTGGTTGGGTGGTAGATGAAATCTTAGTTTAATAATATATATGTAGACATAAAATTAATAAACCTGAACTGGAGTACAAAATCTAATTGAAGGCATTTATAAAAAAAAGGGTGTTTACACAATTCCTTAAATATTAATTAAAATCACTAATACTGATTTTGGTAACATATGCTTTGAAATTACCTACTTTAAAGCAAAACTAGAATGCTTCTTCACAGGGGTTCTTCTACAAAACGTTTTGGCTAACTCTAGAATTTCTCTTTAGCATTATGATTGAGTGGTAGCATTTCCTGGAGCAATAACTGCCAGAAAACTGTGAAATTGGGTATTAATATGCAAAGTTTAGAACACCAGACACAGCCTCTAAACAATTAACAGTGATAGGAAGATTTTTAAGTCCCAAAGCTGAAGGGTGACAAATTAAAACACAGAGTAGTAATGCTGGGATATGAACTTAAAGTAAAAGTAATTTGTTTGCCTCTTTTATTACCATTGTTACAAAAAAAACCCCAAAACAAAACAAAAATGGGTCACTAAAAATGTTAAAAACATCTTAGCTTGACTAGTTAGCAATATTGAAGAAAGGCTAGCAAGTCACTAATAAGTGATTTCTCTTTTCACATGTTTGTGAAACTACACAATGAAACTTGATTCAACCCCTGTAACATTATCCTTTCTTTTTCTCTCTCTCTTTTTTTTTTTTCTCCTCCTCTCTCCCAGCATGAATAGTTCAGCCAGCAATATTATTACAGTTGGTCGAGTAGTACACATCTTGTTTGTGAGTGATGTGTAATGGATACATCAAGAACATTGTTAGTTAAAAAAGGATAAAACAGAGATGAAAAATCAGTTCAGTTTATCATAACTTTCCATTTGAAGCTGTAAGGACCTGAGTGCCATTTTATCAGATAAACTGGAAACCTTCTTCCTTCTATTTTCCATTTCTAGTTTTCTATTAATGCTACTAGTATTCTAGTTAATGTAACTACAGTGGAATCATCTGTTACAGTGATAATTTATAATTCACTGATTTTTTTTTGTTGATGGTAATTTATTACATCAGCTATTTCTGTGCCTGGTTGACAAAAAAATTCACTATTACAGATCCTAATAGGAAGCTTGATTTCAATATATGACAGTTAAGACCTTTAACTTCATACATAAATAAATCCAGGTTTTGTCATCTTTTCTGTCAGTTAAGATGATGGCCATTTTATCTATACAACATAATCTCTGCCTCTCAGCACTTGCCCTGGCCCCAATCTGCCGGATCTTGCTAGCGTATGACACTATACTTAGCTTTCCTGTCCCTGGAGTCCCAAATTCTAACCCAAGAGCTGGTCACATCCTAAATGAAACTGGGAACTTATAATTATCTAAAACCAAGCATTTTTTTTTCTAAACTGCATAAGAATTGTATGACTTAGAAACAAGCTTTCACCTTTGACCCTAGCAACACAAAATCCTTCACCCTTAGGCAAGCCCAGAAAAACATACTTACCCAGAATTTACCAAAACCCTTCGCTATTAACAATATTCTCCCTCACTTAAAACCAATAAACCTTTCTGATCCATGAGATTACCTGATATTTACTCTAAATCTAATCCTAGCTTGCTCTGAAACTACTGATAAACTCTTCTTCCCTGCTGGTATTTCACCCCAGCACGACTTCCAGAATCCCAAACAAAAATTTTGGATTTTTATTATCAAAATATATTCAGCATCTACCATATCTGACAGCCCTGATACTAGCCCAACACCTAAATCAACTCAAGGCACACTACAAGAGAATAAGCATAAATCATAAGCTAACAGCATCGGCTCCTCCCTCCACCTCCACAACTTTCTGGTCAGGCCCCACAATCCTTGACCATTACATTAGATGCATACCTGAGGCTCACGCTGGACTTGAACCAAGCCCCAGGACATCTGGTCCTTTGCTCCAAATCTTAACCCTAGGTTCACACCAAGGCAATGGATTCCAGCCACAAGGCATTATTCCAGGCTTGTGGACCTTGCAGGATGGAGTGATAAAACTTTTGCCCTGTAATTCAAAGCCCTAACCCCAGAGACCCCTTCTGATGACCAGAACTAGTCAAGAAACACTAGTGACGTCACCACCAGTTTTGATCTTAGCGCCAAGGTCTGTCACCATTACCTACTCCTTCACCTTTTCCATCTGAAACCCTAATGTCCCTGCTAATACAAAACAAGCCTTTCCCCCGCACCGGGTGACAATGGTCTATTCATCTCTAATGTAACCAGCTGTAAGCCCAGTTGGCACACACTACAAGCATTAATCCTAAAATTAATCTGAAGAATCCCAAGTTTTATTTAACCTTAGGGATCTTTACTCAACCTTGAACCCTAAGTTTTCCTTCAGTATCATCACTGGACTTCATCTTACTTCTGTCCTAGGTGTAGGCTAGAACAGGGATGACCTGATCTTCCCTTTCAAAGGATCCCACAAGGTATGCTTAGGACTAGGCTTTGATCTAGGGCTCAGGAAAGAAACAGCAGAAGATATTGATTTATCATTTGATCTTGCAAGGCTGCAGGACTACCGTGGATTGTGTGGCAGCAGGAAAAAATACGTTACTGTTATTTCTCAAAAGGCTGAGCAATGCTTATAGCTAGAGTTTGAAATAGGTTTGAATTCACTATGGAGGACAAACATTTATTGCTGTGTTTCAAAAGGCAGTCAGAACTAGAATGAATGCTGGTGCAAGGTGGGCCATCCAGTTTATGCTTATCTTCAAGCAGACATATATCCACTAGACTGTGGTTACATCTAGAATTAAAGGTGATTTGGGAAACAGAGCTTGAGGATCTCAATTTACTGCATGCTTCTATACTTGTAAGTCTTCCGAAATCCAGGAATAAACTTAGCTGCTCGAACACTGTTTTCTCAAATACCAGTCCCTATTTTATCGTTAACTCTAAATGTAGCCTAAAAATAAATTTTCTGTTTCTCACTGACCCTCACCATAAGCCTTTCATTCCCACCTAAACCATCTCCTTCACATTAAATCCTACAAGATTCAGAAACAAATGTATCTGTTGTCACTCTATAGTCTCCAACCTTAATCTTTAACATATCTCTAACCTTAATCTTAACATCATAGCAAAGATATGTTGCACATCCTGGAGCTAAGCACAATCCAATTATCCTACCATATACCAATTCTCATAACCTTGAGGACTTTGTGTGATTCAGAAAAAAATCAAGCTCTTCAGCCTGTTCCCCATATTGCTATTTTTATAGGGTTTAGAATTATTTTTTCTTTTGTGGTGTTTGCACATGTGTGCACAAGTCCTGATAGGTCTAGCTAAAAACCCTATCATTTCTATAACAGACATTAGTGTACATAAAGCTGGAATGGTTCAGCTTTCAGCAAAATGATAGCATGTATTTTCTAATGGCATATTTTAAGTAATTAATAGTATAGAGCATTAATTTGCTAGCTTGAAGTGTTTGTATCTGAGGTAATGAGGATATTTGAACTTCAAATGTTCTGATAAGACATTTGCGGAGTCACTCAGTGTTAAAGTTAGGTTTTTTAAGATGCTTCCAAGATGAAGTTCTTATAATGATGCATATGGCTTTATGCTGCTATTAATATCCACATAATATGAATGTAGTGCTAACTAACAGAATAAGGTTTCCTAAGTATATATTATCAGATAAGTGAACATGTAATTGGAAGATATTAAGGGATGAAAATATAGATTCAAGAGAGCTGGTTTGAAAGGTCTTTTCTGAAAATGAAATCCCTTTTAATCTTATTCATCAAAAGCCAAAGGACTGGTAAGCATATGAAACTGCTCTGTTTGAATATTTGTTTGATTCAACTCATAGAGCATGAAGTTATATCTAGGTTGGTTTTACTGTGAATACATTCAACATTATCACAAATCTAATTTTTTCATATGCCTCTTCAAGGTTTCAACATGAGCATGAAATATTTAACTAACTTATTTTTTGGCACTGCAGTCAATAGATAGCAGATATTTAGTCAATAAGCATTTATGTTTTCCTTTGCTTTATTTTTAACACAATGATACAAAAGATATTTCAAATGTCCACATGCTCTTTGTAACTTGGTTCAAAGCTTAAAATTATCTCTTTAAATTCATTACACAGAACAAGGATCTGCTAGTAGTTCAGTTCTGCAAGACAGTTTACTCAACAACTGCTAGCTGACTTGCACGTTATCAAGTGCTCCTTACCATTTGGCTACTCAAGAATATTGCTGCTAGCTGGTCTTCAAACAGCTACTCCTATTTATGTAGGAATGAGAATAATTCAGGCAGGAATAAAGATATTCATTGTTAATTATTTTTTACTGTCTTAAATTCCAGTTTTCCCATGCAGAAAATACACAGGACAGCAATGTATAAACTCAGGAGAGGTATGAAGGTGAGTTGACAATGAAGGCAGCAGACAGAGCTGCTCCAGCTTTCAGTAAAGCAACCAAAATTCTCCAGCAGCAGCGCATAACGTAGCAGAAGAAATTTACATTGGTTGGAGTCAGCCTTATGTATTTTTTGTATATGGTTTGATTTGCTTATTCCCTTGTCTCTGTGTAGTGTATTTGGCGGGGCAGGGGAAGACAGACATGGGGAAGGGAATATAAGCTTGCTGATTTCCTTTTTTCCTTCCAGACTTCAACTTGATCAACTAGCATGCACTTCATTACAACCTACCTCGTCAATACCACATACTTCCTTCACCCTTTTTATTCATTTGAAGATGCTGACATTTTTATGAAAAACAAAAAATAATATTTGTTAGTCAAGGCAAGCCCAAATAGTCTAAAATAGCAGACACTGAAGAAAGTATAAATTACTTAAACTTACAAATGGGCATATCTTGTGATTTTTTGGGGGCAGCAGTGTAACAACTTACAATTATTCTTTATTGCTACTGTCAGTCTGTTGGAGAAGTAACGAATCCACACAATAGAACTAGCAGAACAAACCATGTACTGTAGAATATCAGTCAGCTGTGTTAGTTCAAATCCATCAGGAAGGCTGGTTGTTAAATTTAACTACCAGCTTTCCTCTGAAGCTGATGAAGACAGTTCATATAATGCTCCAAAATCCTGGTACTAATTAGGAGGGGAAAGTCTCAGACTCAGCTCCTCAGTGAACTTCTGACCACCACCTCAGTGTTTCTCATCCTTGACTGGCAGTAGTTATCCGTTGTGTCCTCCCTCCCATTCACACAAGCTCACCCTACTCCCCACTGCAGATGCTACTCAATGCATACAATAACGGATTCCAGCATGACAGCACAGATATGCAATTACTACTGACTGCTACTCACAGACACAGTTATCACAAATTCATGCAATAGTACAGAATTTGCATTCAGAGTCACAGAAGTACCTTCACAGACAGTAATTACACTGAATGCATTTCTGAAACCACTTACATGGAAAAAATGAAATACGGAATTAAAATATTACAAATTCACCAGCTGAAGATGTAGCATATACCAGACTATGTTCACTAAACAGTCATGTCAACCAAAGCTCTGGCCCAATAGTTTCTAACAGCATTTTGACTTTTAAAAAAGATCTTGGTCAGAGTTGTTTGAATTGACACAAAAAAAATCCCTTATTCCTTTAATGTTGAAATACCTTTAACTAAGTTAAATTGAAAAATAATCAAAAGTTTGAAGTCTCAAGAAAACAAGTACTTTTGATTGATACCTATAATTCCATCAGTACCTCCAAAAAGGATATCAGCAAGTCTGCCACCATATTAATTCATTCAGAAATTTAAAAAATAAAAAAATAAAGAAAAAAACCACAAAACACACACATTCTTAAAGATAAAAGCCACAGACAAAATTTAAAAAAAAAAAAAAATTCCTCTTTATCTTTGTTTCTTTCTTCATTCCAACTTTCTTTACTCCTTGTCTGAACATATTAGCCTTTTGCCAAGGACAGACACCATCTGAACTGACACCATTGGGAAAAAATACCCACAGGTTTTATGCTTTCTACAAGTTATATCCATCCAACTGCTCAACATGACTACTGTGAATAAGGACAGTCCTTTCCTTTTCTTAACAAGTCATGAGGAAGTCATCTCTGCAATACTGTTTCCTTCCTGCTGGCCTAAAATACTGAAAATTAAAAAGCATGTTTCCTGTATTTTATAGTAAATTACGTAAATACCATTTCTGACTCTCTTATCTAACAAACAGGTTGTTCACATGCAAATGCCAGTACCACTTTTTAATTCATTGCAGTTTAGTATTTTTTCACTCTTAAGAATGAAAAAGCATGTTTTACAAACTTAACAGAAATATAGATTTGTGTATAAAAGAATCAATTTTATCCATAATCTAAAAAGTCAAAATGTTTTAAAAGATACATTTAAAACCATTACAACAGACATCTTCAAAATGAGAAATCATTTTAACTTTAGAAAGCAAAATGTCTAAGCTGACTATATAAAATATAATTTTCCACATTTTTAAAACAATGTCTGACAAGATATGTCTTTGGGGTGGCCAAATCTTCACTATTTTGCCCAGCTCTTTTAAAGGTGAGCTACTTAAAAATACCTTTGGATTTCAGACCAAATTTCACTTCAATTTACTTTAAAATGTGTCTTAACAATACAGTGCAAGGCTGGATAGGCAGCCAAGCTAGCCCTAAATACAGGGCTATGGTAAACGTACCCCACAACTGTGATAGCACAGCATTTCTCAGCAGAGAAAATTAGGTTAAGCAGAGCCCTGGCCTTGTATTCCTAATCTGCCCGGGATACCTCTGAGCCACACTACACTGTGGTGTGCAGAAAATCCTCTAGGCACTTAAGTGACTTTCAGAAAGATTTAGATACTGATGATTAGGGGCCTAGACGACTTTTGAAAATATAACTCAAAATTTGTTAAAGCACTGAAGTATGTTAAGTGTTTTAAAAACAAGAGCAGACTCCCAGCAAGTCATTAGAGACACATAAAAAAATACCTTTCCCTATCCTGAAAACCCCTTTCAGACTTTTTTTGCCATTCTTGGAGTACCTGTTTATTATTTTCACACAGTATATTACTCCTCATTAACTAACGGTAGTATTTTCAAACCTCACAAGCCTAATTAAAAAGCAATTCACGGTTCTTTTGCATTTCACCTTTGGTAAACTTTGCATTCATTACTCCCTCAAACTTGGAATAATCAGCAAATTTGCTGCTTCATGTTTGGATTCCACTACCCAAGCCGTTTATATAGAAATAGGACTAAAAAAGAACTCCTGTGAGAACACACTTAATTCTCTCTGCACTTAAAGAAACTGAATGAGTCCATTCTTAATTACTCTCTGTTCCCATAATTTTTAAATCCAGTTCTGTCTTCATAGTCTGAACCTGTCTTCATACTCTGCTGGAGAATTCGGTTCTAGTTTTTGTACCTGTCTTCATTGAACGCGTCTTCATTCTCTGCATTCTGGCTTTAAAAAGTATACACTGTGTGTGGAAACCCGCCACGTGGAACACAGCTTTCTGTAAACCTAAGGGTGTATGTGTCACACTGGCTATTCTAAGCTAAGGTCAAACTCTGCCTCCCCTACACATAGTTCTGCACAAGACAAGAAGGAGCAGTGTGACGCAAACCTGTTTTTCTCTGCAGTTTTGAAAAACAATGAAATGGATTCTGCTATACAATGAACAACAGAAGAGGACTGCAGCAAGTGCATGTATAATGGAACAGCTTGTGAAGAAAACCGTCTACAAATGAGATGCATGACATAGAGCAACCCAACAGCATATTGGTATTAAAAGGAACATTCTAGGATGACATAATTAGCGCTATAAAATATCACCGTGCAGGAGAGAAGGAAGCAAGTGCTGAGACTTTTCAACGAGCAACGTGTTTCAGAACGAGGCACCAATATCTGTTCAAAGAGGTTTTCATTGTATCATAAATTTTTTCTTTTTTTTTTTTGAAACAAAATTCTATAACTTCTTCAAGAGATGTTTTAGAATAGGTTGTAGGAAGGACAGTAAGAACATGACACCTGTGTAGATATATGCTTTAAATATCACAAGGGAGAGACTCAATAGTATAAAGCAGTCACATAGGGCAATAGCAACAGATGAAATAAACCACTTCCCTGCTGCAATATATGTCCATGTTTATTGCGGGATATTTCTCAGATTCATCTTTATTCAAGCTCTCAGCTTGGTAATTCAGGGACTTGCCCCTCCATTGCTTCTAAAAAAAGTGCAAAGAGCTATTAATTCAGCCCCTAATCCAGCAGGCTTTGGAGAGTATCCAGAACAGAGGACTGCAAGTTGCTTCTGCGCTGAACAAGATACTGTGAGACATCAAGCCTAAAGTGACTCCCAAAACTTCCTTAGGGGTAGCATGTATACGTGTGCATAGCATCACCCTCATACTGGAGGATTAACTAAGATTGAATGAGTTGGAAAGATAAAAAGATTACAATAGTACTCTAGTGTAACCACAGATAGAGTTACTCCAACCAGCACCAACTGCTCTTGCTCTGTCTATGGAGGGCTGGACTGTTTTAAGCCCCCATCACATTCAAGGTAATGAGGGTCAGGTAGCCTTTGCTGATTCTCTGGTTCTCCAAGGTCTGGTAGCATTAATAATACACTTCTACCACAGAACTCGGATGTGACGACCCAGCAGTGTTTTTCTGAAGCTGTTCTTGAAAAAAACCAATGCTTTCTCCTGTAACGACTTACTTATGTGCTGCAAAGCTGCCTTTAGGCAAGTCCTGAGGACCACTAGGAAGTTTGTAGCAGAATACAATAATCGTATTTTAAGTCATTTTAAATGTTGATACTAAATAGATGATGGAAACATGATAACCACAGAATGTGTGATTTCAAATGCTGACCGTTATTAGTGTATATTAAACGAGATATTTAAAATGGAAGTAATAACAGTATTTAGAGACAATTTTCTGAACCAATAAAGTTTCGGTTCCAGCAAACACAAAACTGTGATGTTTGCAGGCACATTGGTAGACTGTGAAATTTAGCTAAAGGAACAGCTAAACGCCATATGATACTACTTTTCAATGCCATCCATACGTTTCTCCGTCTGTGTAAACTTGTTTGGTTTCTTTTAATATTCTTACAACTCTTCAACTAGCTGTTAACTACTAATGCTTCCCATTGTTTTTTCAAGTCAGCAGCTCACAAGAGAACAGGTGTATTTACCTTCTCTTGTTCTTCTTAATCTATTGATTTTTCTAATCTGGTGATTATGGAGTAAGTGCCTAACATTTTACTCCTGTTTGTTTCTTTACAATTACTAACAATGTCCCAGCTTTATAAACATAACTGCATAATTACTCGAGTAGCCTAATAATGTCAGAACATTGCTACCATTTTAAGTCGTGTTCTCATACCTCCTTCTGCCCTAAAAAAATTCATACAGTATGGATATTCCTGTAATGTAAAAATTGCTTCATAGGGAAAGATGCTATGTAGCCAATTCCTACACTACGACGTGCAAAAACATCCTCGGGGCACAAATGACTGACAAAGAGGATCAGGTGGCATGAAAGGACAACATGTCTTGTAGTGGCAACATTTTCTATGTGGGCATGGAGGCTTAGATCTCCTGAGGAACAGGAGTGCCATGCTGTAGTGATTCTCAGACACAGCAGATGCATGTAGATGTACAAATTTCTCATAACAAAATATATGTCAAAGTATTCAAATAATCAGGCATTTTCAGTTCACTGCAGATTTTACTGAGCAAAGGACCAAAAGTCAGCTACACTATCATCAGTACGACTCCTGCCAGGATCTGCAAAGAAAAAAGGATGCCAACATCTGAGTTCTACCATGGAACAGCCATGCTCTGTGTGTATTCGTGGTTATCGACCTTCCTGTCGATGTACATAGGGAAAAAACATAGAAAAATTGAATCCTTTTCTGAAATGTAATCATCATCAGGTATTTACATGAAAATTGCTGTAAATCTCAATTGGGTTTGAAAGAGGATAGAAATGGGTAAGGTTTAGGCTCAAGTTTTATAAACAGGCGAAGTAAAACTGATGTAGTACCAGTGAGAAATTTGAGACAGGTAACACAAGAACTTGAGATTACTCTTTTATATTTAACAAACTAAATGACTGCTTTTGTTGTCAATGACAAGGCACACATGCACACAAATTTCCAGGCAGAGTTGGGGCAATGACATGGATGACTAAGACCCTAGGATCAGCGGATAGCCAAACACCCTCTCCTCATTTTCCCGTAGAAGGGCTGGCCATAGTCTTAGTCCTTGGGCTCTGCAAGGACATAGGCACATTCAAAGGCTCTGGACAAGATATTGACTCAACCTTTGTTCTTATCAAAGAATATAGATGAATAATTGGTGATAAAACCTGGATTATGTCCAGAGTGTAAAAACAAAAACTACTTTCTCTCTAAATACATCTTCCCTATGGGAAAATTGAAATTGAGTCCCACTTTCAGAAGTAAAATAGGCAAGCATAATTGTATACATGCTTTTGCAAGGTGTTGTGAAATAAACACACATCCATGTAACATCTTTTTAGCATCTCAGGTAATTTTGCTAGCGTGGAACTCCTCAGGCCTATTTCTAATTCTAAGGAGTTCTCAAAGTTCAAGATGGCTCAGAAAAATTCTAATTTCAAAAGTAAAATGTGTCTTAAAAGCAAGAAGGCCAGATGAAGCTATTATTACTGTATATGCTGACTGTAGCAGCACTGAAGTCTGCATTTTATTGCTTTGACTCTGATCAAGTGCATGCAATCAATGCGAATTATTACAAAAGAGTTAGGAGATAATTTTGCAAATACGTCAAAAATGCAAAAATTTGAAAGTTAGATGAAGTTGAGATGGCTGTATTGATTTTGAAAAAGGTTTGTAAATTACAAAAAAAAAAATCACCCTGTTTCAAAGTAGATCTCAAATCTTTTTAAGCAAGTTCTAATATTATACACATATATACATTCACGATGCTGCATTGCCAGCTGTGAGCAGACATTCTTAACTCTTAACTTGCCTATATGATTGCTTGTTTTTGAAAGTGGGAATGAGGTCCTGTGTTACTAATGCCAGCCAACTTGCTTTATGGCCAGGCTCTTTTGGAAGCCTTCTGGACCAGTTTATTAAGAAATGTAAGCACAGACTCAGTAGCTAATTATCACCCAATATTGTTATTTCATTTCTAATGCATACTGATGTTG
>JAVJGG010000039.1:5549454-5572482 GCA_035590195.1 Aviceda cuculoides | reverse complement strand
GATGTTGGAAGGAAGGTATTCTCCTAAACCTAGATTA
This sequence comes from Aviceda cuculoides, assembly GCA_035590195.1. Taxonomy (NCBI): domain Eukaryota; kingdom Metazoa; phylum Chordata; class Aves; order Accipitriformes; family Accipitridae; genus Aviceda; species Aviceda cuculoides. Next base: position 5,572,445 of record JAVJGG010000039.1, on the reverse strand, counting down.
CGACTACCACAGCAATAGCCACCCAGTCCGTGACCTAACCAGTCTGTATTTTGTTTTTCAAAGGTTCATGCCAACATTTTATTTTAGTTTCTGTTGGCGTGAACAAATTCTCTGTATTAGGCTCAAATCTTATGCAAATCTAATTAAAACCATCAGTTTCATTCAGGTTCACATACAACTAAGCTTTATTAAGTCTTGCAACAGATGAAATCTATATTTTGAATGTTCAGCGAGATCCAAAGAAAACCAAATATCATGTCTAGTTTTCAAAGGAAGCATTTAATAAACTCTAGTTCCTATGCTTACGCCTATGTTAAAGATGTAGGATAGTCACAGGAATTTTGAATCAGTAGAGTCAGAAATAGAATAAAACAGAGAATTTCCAAGTGAAACTCAGTTATATCCATGCATAGATGTAATCTTACCAACATCTTTGTTTCTTTTGGCTATTACTGTAAAATACTTCATGGGTATTGTCCTAGGCTGAAGAATTTTCTGTACTCTGATGTTCCCACCCTGAGCCCTCAACCTTTCACAGGAATCAGAGATGTTTAATTGCAAGCACTCTAAATCTTCAAAAATTTACCTAACAGTGAAGAACTCTAGCAAGTCAAAAGTCATAGATACATTAAACAAATAAATGTACAAAAATGCAATAACCCTCACAAGAAAAATGGCAATCTAGTCTTAATTGTGAAATAAAATTTATCTGACCTTTTTCCAAATTGTCCATGTCAGATCATTCAGAAATTAATCATACATTTTTTTGAAATACATTAACAATAGACAATTTTAGGAAACAATTCCTCAATCTTCTCTCAGATAAACCTATTTCAGTAGTGATAACGTCAAGCAGAACATTGTGACTCTAGTATATTCATACCAAAAAATGCTATTTTGCCTTGTGACTAGGTGATAATAAAGTATATGGGAAAATTCACAAGGCATGCTGTAGGGAAGCAGTATGTATTTACAGATAAAATGATCAGACTCCAAACTTTCTGGGGATAGGGTATTTTATTTCCTTTAACAATAGATATATATATTTATGGTGATCTAAACACAGTAACACATTATAACTAAGAGAGTGAAATAGGATGAATGACACTGAGGCTAGTGAAGTACAAGGAGTGAAATATTTTAGTTACCATATGACCCTGTGTAGCAATTTGGATAACACTGAGCTTCCTGGCTTCTGCAAGCAAATTTTCTCAGAGCAAGAGACTTCTAGCTTTCTTCCCCCTCACACCTTTATGTTATACTAGAAGAGGAACAACACTGTAAAGAATAGTTGTCATTTTCCGTTTCAACTTCAGCAATTTTCTATGTCTTCCAAGAATTTTCCTAACCTGTAAGAGTTATTGGATCATCAATTTCAGCCTATTTTAAGTACCTTTAAATTGCATGACTGCGAATTAAGAATCGAGGTTCAGAAGATTAGTAGTATAACACTTACCTATTTAATGATTACATTGGCTCAGAGAATAAATTTGATCTGTTAGAAACATTTAAAATACACTGAAGCTATATAGGTAGAATGAATGTAATTTTTCAAAAAGGTAAATATATTGCTAACATTATTTGAAACATGAATGTTTGAATATTAAATTCCTTTTTTCAGTAAACAAACAGATTGGAGTGCAATTATTATTAAAGGGAATTCAATCATGATTATTAAAAATATTACAGGTAATTAGAAAAGACATTAAATGTAAAGACAAACTCATCTTCAGAAGAACAATATTTTTCCTATGCATTTAAACTATGCCTTTATTTCTATTAGTGAGGTGCATAATAATGACTCTGGCCATTTGAAAAGCTTAAAGTCTGTAATTGAACAATTATTAGTGTCACACTGCCTAAGGGCACTATTTGTCAAGAGATTTATATGATGGGCAATTATATCCAGTCAGCCTTGAAGGATAGATAATATTATCTTCTGATGGAAACAAATTACCCTTTATGTTTAATTTTTTTTTAAATTTTAGAAGTTTAGCTTCTTCATTTTATTATTTAGACCTTCCAAATTAAAGTCTTTGAGAATACCTTTTTTTTTCTACTATAAAGCATTATCAATTTCACTAGGGTACAGTATGGAAAAACTGCCAGTGTCAATTCATTACATTAGTTCATTAGTTACTCCACCAAAGGGAAAAAAAAAAAAGTATTTCTTTAATTCATGTCTTTGGCCTATTATCATAATGTATACAACTGCATAAATAATCCCTATTAAAACACGGAAGCTTAATGAACACACAAATGTTCTTCAAACCTTTGCACTTATTTAATTACAAACTCATTTATTCTTTATTACTTAAATGAGTCTCTAACGGAATGTCATGCTAAAAAAAAGGACATCCAAGTACTTGACCATTCTTTTCTAACTGCTTTTCAAGTCCTCAAGACTCAGAGATAACCCCCACCCCTCCTGCACTTGTAGCTTTATCTCCCATAAATTTAAAAAAAAGTAAAAAAGTAAAAAAAAAAAAAAGGGAAAGAAAAAGAAAAGAAAAAAAAAGCCTTGTAATCACCTCAAATAAGAAAGACTGTGAGTGGGCTCCTACAGCATTACAAATTTTGTGAGGTCCAAATCCTAAAGCAGGTTAAAGAGAGCTTTAAAAACATAAATGATTTCTAAATGCAGAGGGTTTTTCTTTTGGTTTTCTGTTAATTTTTCAACTGAGACTAACTAAACTTAAGGAACTCAATTAGACTGAGTAGGCCATGATTTGAAGGAGAAACACTTAAGGAAAGGAGCTTCAAACCCTGGCAGGACACTGATCCAGGGCTTGAAGGATACTACAAAGTAACAAAGGCTCACAGGTATATTTTTTTCCTCTATCTACCCAAAGGGAAGAGTGATTAGTTCTGGAATCATTCATTAAGCCTTCACATTGTGTGCTTTACCTACTGCCTGTCCCTGGAGAGGAGAACTGCAAACTGGCAATCTTGCAATAGATTTTTAGATCAGGAAGGTCCATATGTCTCCTTAAAAACATTTCCAATGCAGATAATCAATGTCGAACTTTCATGGAAGGCCAAACCCCACAGATACAGTCTGTGTAAATGAGAGCAGAGATCTACAGTGTTACGAACATTGTGTGTTTTACTGTATGGAAAATAAAAATCACAATGTAATCAGCCCAGCCATCCTTTTGTGGTAGATAGGGTAGTATACCGGCAGTGCACCAGCATGTACTAACATTGTTTATTGTAATCACAAGCTAGAAATAATTAGGAAATGAAATTAGTTAAGACTACTATGACTGCACATTCACAAGAAGATAGGAAAATCACCAGCCACATACTAAGAAGGACTGAAGTCCCACTTCATGCATAAAAAGAAATCTTTTCCAGGAAGGACCTGGGATCTGCCACTCGTTATCATTGGCCACTGAAAAGAATTAAGAACCAAGGCTGTAAGTTCTGTTTTTGCAAGACTTACTTCATGTGCTTCACTGACACATTGCTATTATCAAAGTCTGAAATGGTCTTCACTGTTATTATTTGTGTTAAATAAAACACAGTGGTAAACACTTCATTCTTTTCACAAATCCTGTTTCTGTCAGCTCAACCATTATTGTTTTCTTCTTGTCACTTTCAGCAAATAGCCTACTAAAAAGCTATCTGCAACTTAATTAAAATACACATTATTAATGTCATGTTTATATGGAAAATCTTTGGCAAAATAAGTAGCCTCTAGCTTTTGAAGCAATCACAATTAAGTCTGTCAATATGTACTAGTTGCTGAAATACATGAAGAAAACAAGACTAAGTGAAGCAATTTGACCTGCTTCAACCACCTCCAAATAAAATGTCATTTCACAGAACATTTGATCTAGAAATCTACCCATCGATCAATTATCAGAAACTGTCAGTTGTTCAACATAATGTGTAACTGAAGGCGCTAGATAATTTAAAGCTAATTTTCTTTAAACAAAACCGGTAAAACCCTGTCTCAATTTGGGTACATGGGAACTTTACCACTAATTTCAATAAAACCATAATTTCTTGGTAGTACGGAAGAAGCAATCCTAATTTAACTGCAGCATAAATAGTGGCTGCTCCAAAAATATCTAGCCAGATGAACACATTTCAAATTCCAAGGCTAATCTTTTGAAAGGTCTGTTGGTATCTCAGGTTCTCCTGCTGCCACTCTTCAATTTCGTGACTAGTCTCTCTAGTTTGATCAGTAGAAAGCTCAGCCTTTTTCCCTGGATGCCAAACATCACCACAGTTCTTATATGACTTTCTGCCTTAATCACTGTAAGGGGCTGTGAAAACTTGTATTGAATAAACTTTCCATTTCAGTAAGATTACATCTTCAGGAGTACTCTACATATCATACAGTACTATCTTCTTTTTTCTTTTTGCAAAAGAGGGAATTTTCCACTTACCTTTTAATCATTTTTCATGTTTGGCCATGAAAAAAAAAAAATAAAAATCATTCTTTCCTTTCAGGTATTTTAAAATAACATACAGGTTTAAAGAAACAGGTACGAAATTGCCCAAACCCCCATATTAATTTGCAACTCTTAACTTATTGTAGTTATCAGTAACAAATGTGAAACTTGAATGAAAATCCTTTCTTCTTGTTTCCTTACCAGTACACTTGACAGCACACTGTGCCTAACACACATTTGTACTTCTCTTCACATGAACAGGAACCTTGGGGAAATGAGATGGAGCAAAGGCTCAGGAGGGTTTCTTTCCATTTGGAAAGTGGCAGGTGGGGAATTTAGAAGCCGGGGAAGAGACAGACACGTGTGTGTGCTCAGACAGCTGGCATGGAACAAATTCAAGAAGCAGATTCAAGTGATGGACTTCTAAACATCTTTGATTTAGACAGGTGTTAGAGCCCTGAAAATCAGGGATCTTTTTCTTTTAGCTTGGAAATACCTCTGAAATATTACCCAATAGGAAATTTCTCTAATATAAATTCACATTATACACACACGCACAAATATATAAAAGCATCAGCCTATCAGTATAAACATTATAAACATGAACAGGCCAATCAGTGCCACTCTTTTGGGAACTGTGCATCTCACACAAGTTCTGCCATTTGCAAGTTTGGCTTTTTCTCCTTTCCTCCAGCAAGACTAGGTGAGAGGATATATCAAGGTTGGGTTCACTCAGTGTTATCATGAATGAGGCTAGGAATGAAAAAATACTCAGTATATACTTCCCAACCCCCTACAAAGTGGGGTCGCGTAAGAGGGGCAGGCGCACACAGGCATAGACGATGGGAAATGTAGGCACACACCGGAGAGACAGGAAAAGAAGAAATGAGGTGGTAGTTAATAAACTCTTCTAAAGGTCCCAGGAGATAGCACCACCTGCAGCACAGATGAGGTTTACCAGCCACATCTGAAGCAGAGGCTGCTGTGAAAGGGCGAGGTTGCAGAACTGCCCTGTAAACTCATGAAATATAAGTACAATGGCAAGGTAACACAAGCAGTCAGATGCACAGCAGTCCTGCTGAATGCATGCATCTGACAGGTCTATGGAAAAGAACAGTTTTGCTTCATCCTCCATCTTTGTGAATGCCAACACCTAGCTTTATGTTTTTGAACTTCATAAAATAGTAAATGTTATTAGAAGTGTCATTATTATGCTATTTAGACTAAATAAAGTGTTAAATCACTGGCAGAAAGGCATTTAAACAGAAAATTTTAGAAGCAGACCCAGTGTTTCAATTTTTTATAAAAGGTATTTGAAACCTGGCATTTACTGTTAAGGTTTTTTTATTTTGAATTCCCATACTGATCCGGGAGAAAACAAACACAAAAGCATCCACTAGTCTCTGGGATGGAAATCCCAACAGTTAATTGGCTCCTTTGTTAATACATATATATCATAATAACCTTACTGGGAAGAAATCTTGATTGCCTACTAAAATTTTACATGATTTAATATTAATATTTCGCTGTTACTCCACATATCTACCAACACAGGATGGAAAACAGACCTATCACCCATAGTGACCAATTACACCTTTACTCACCACCATCCCTTTATTGGGACATTAAAATATATATATAAGGCAATTCTCAATTCTTGAGCAAAATAATAATTGTAGAAATTTTTTGTACCCTTAAATAAAAAACTTATTGCTATGCAACATGTTTGATGTTAATGCAAGATCAGAAGCAGACAACTGCATCCAACCTCGATAAATAGCCACATTAGCAGGATGTTTCCGATAATCAGAACTGTGAGCATTTAAACAGTGTTAAAAATAAGATGCAGAATTTTATATCCAGTGAAACGACTCCTGATTCCAGTAACACTCTTGTTGCAAATATTTTGACTCAAGCCCTGCCTACACTATATTTTCCATCAAAGCTATCTGTGATGCACACCTGTGGCAAGTGCAGGTCCCAGTTTTCCTGATAGAGGTATAGCCAGATGCAAAATGATAATGACACTCCAGGTGACTTCTATAACAACAGACATGCAGAAGTTCTAAGAAACTGTGAATGCAATGAAATGTGAGAAAACTTAGGACAGTCATAATCTCTTCACGATAGCAAGCAACGTGAATTTGGATTTTCTCACTTATGAATGTTCAGTAATGAGCAAAGCATCCACAAAACCCTGCCTTGTGAAACAAACCCAAAGCAGCTCAAAATACCTGTTTTGACTCAATGTTTTCTTCAAGAATAAACTCTTGCAGTACATTAGATGAAATTCTAGACCCAGTGAATACAATGACATAACTTCTACTGATTTCGACAGAGCCACAATTTCATCTCAGGGCCACTCACCTCGCTATGGTCCCTGTCGTGCATTCCATGAGCTACTAATAGTGCCCATGACTGTTCAGAGGCATGAGGGGTGGAAGATTAACCTTTCAGAGAGCAAAAATGTGGAATAAGACATTATTTACATCACAAAATGTAATGTAATTCAATTATGTTTAAATACACTAATTTAATAATTGTTCGAGCACCTTTTGATGATATGATATAATGTCCTATATCTGCAAATATGGGATAGGATTATGGGATTAGAAAAAGCAAATACCCCAGATGACTCTAAAAGGATAGAATCAGTCTTATATTAGTTCAGAGTTGTAATGCTGTTCAATGCTCTTTGATAATATGAACAAGACGGCAGGCCATTTTATAATGAAAAATTTAGGTGATCTCTGCAAAGGAAGGGATGATAACAAAAACAACTTCTAAAATTTGCTTGTTTATGTCCTTTAACTATGCTTCACCTTTATTCTCAGACATGGGAACAAGAATCACTTGATAACGCGGAAATAAATGTATTTGTAAGGTGAGTGGGGGAAAAAAAACCATGAATGTAGATAATACAAAAAAGAAAAAGAGATTAAGGTAAATAAGAACAGAAAATTAACCCTATATTAACTGCAGAAGATTAAGTTTATCAATGTAAGTCCTAAGATGTTACTAGAGAATAATTTCAAGCAGCAAGTAGACAGAGTACTAATGTCACATTTTCCCACTTCTGCCCAAGAGTAGGCCAATACTATTAAAAAACAGTAAATTAATGATGACAATTTCTATAAATTGGAGCACAGTAAAATGTAAGAGTTCAATCCACAAAATACATCTTGCTAGAGCCTATTTTTCACTAACAAAATGTTGGATCGACATGTCATTGCAAGTAACTAATGTATATTTATATATGACAAAGCACAAAGAAAGACTTCCCTCTCCTCTGTTAGGAATTCCATTTAACTGTAGGAGTCATTAAAAATACAACACCCAAATTATTGAAATTTCCTAGGTAAATAAGGTCATCATAAATCAGAACAAAATGAAATATTCAAGTACACACCAAAATTATTAGCCAAGACCAATTCCAACAAGCTGCTTCTGATTACTGTAGTATGCACTTAGGAAAAATCTAGGTAAAATCAGAACTGCTGAGAATGAAAAGCTCCTTTGCCTTCGATGAGCAAAAGCCGGTATTGACCAAAGTGCTGCATTCCCCAAACACAAGTTCAGTAGGAACTTAGAAAGAATCCTTAAAACGTGACTCCATCTCTCTCTCTCTCTCTTTTTTTTTTTTTTGTCAGGTGGCCTGGTTACACACGTCCAATAGTAAAATACAAGTTACAACTTTGAAGTTTCATTTTCACTGGTACGAAAAAGTAGAAAAGCTTTCAGGAAAGATCAAGTATTTCACTGTTTTATCAAATGCTCTCTTCAAAGACACCTTCACAGGAAAGCAAATTCCAAAATGTTTTCATGCCTTGAAAAACCTGTATTAAACATTTTTCACTCTGCCAGAGGAGCAATGCAGATAATATATATCTTAAAGAATATCTGAATAGCCAGTCACATTTGCTGAAGTATGTACTATTGTCTGTGGGAGAAAAATATACTTTTTTTCACATTCTGAAAATGTTTACATCTCCTCTCAATAATGAATTAGTGCAACAAATGCTTCTTACAGAATAAAATATAATCTTAATACTTCCTAGAAGGAAGACAGGAAAAATATAGGCATTACAGTATTTCAGACCAAGGAATGATTTGGATGAAGTGACATTCGAGATGGGAAGACTGCCTCGTCTCTCTGAGCTATAGGTCTGCTTCTGGTTTTGTTCTAAAGTTTTAAGCTATCAATAGTCATAAAGCCCATCCAAACACAAAGCTATGAAATTACACTAAGAAACTTCTCAGAAGTGCTAGTCTCACAATGCAATAAAAAAATGATGTAGAAACATTTTATAAGGCTAAGTACACAGAGTCCAAATGTAGGCAGATAATTCAGTCCATTCACATACACACATACATTACGTAGTATCTACCTCAGTGTCACTGTAACAATGAAAGCAAGAAACATCAAGCATATAAAAAACCTCATTGCAGTAATAAGCATGCTGAAAAGAAAGGAAAAGCAGAACAAAAATTGTAGAAACAAACAAACAAACAAACAACAAAACCAGAAGCCAAAAAAACCCAAACAAAAAAATACCCCCAGACCTTCCCTCACAAACATATGCCTGTATGACTTCTCAGGGTAGCTCAGTGTGCCAGGTGCTGTACAAAGCCCAATGAGATAATATCCCTGTACAAGCTATGTTTTATTTGGCATTTATTATTATTATTTTCATTAATATTTGGATTATGTTTCAACCTAAATCCACCAGTAATCTTACACCTTAAGTTTAAAAAAAATTTCAGTGATAAGCTTTCAAGTGTCCTTGAATAAACTCCATTTCTTTTTCATCTCAAATTTATCAGTCTGCTTTGGCTTCTTCACAAGATACTTTGTATCTTGTGTGATAATTTTATCTGGCCTATGCAAATTTAATGTATTCTCATGCTTCTGGAAGCATCTCATGTCCCTTTTGCCCAGTAAACAACTCAACAGGGCTAGGGTAGAATGGGATAAAACATATTGTGTGCTGATAAGCATTAATTGTTATCTTTTGAAAAAAATGGTATTTATTGAATAAAGAACCTGAAATGTAATCCTTCCTTACAAGTGGAAAAGATTGAGCAAGGTTTGATCTGCATTATCCAAGATGCATTTATAAGCCTCCAAAAGTGTCTAAAATAGGGACAACCTGAAAACCTTAGGGCTCAAAAAAGGATACTCACATTATGGTGACTGACAAGAGAAATTGGGGCTATGAAGAGAGGCTTCAGGCTAGAGGAGATATGCTGCAAGAGAAGAAAACTAAACTCAGATTAAGTTGATATGCTGGACATCATTAAGTAGTGAGATATTTTTCAAACTTCTTCATAAATAGATGGTTATTTAAAAAAGGACAGAGTTGCCAGTGGAATTCCAAACATTCTAGATCATGTACTATATAAATGACAACTTTTATAATTCAGGATAGGCAGGGCTATATCTGGATTGTTTTTCTCTTTAATTCTCTGATGTGACTGACCTTTAGATTAAATTTGCTGGAATAGATTTCCCATTAATATTAAATGACACAAAAAAATTTACCTCTGAACTCCAGACTTAGATTTCCTTGGGCTCTTGATTATTTCTGTGCTCCAATTATTTACTTAGCCTACGAATATAAAGATACGCAAACCAATATCATAACCAGCCTACCAATTTTAAAACTGACTGAATTTGAATTACTTTAAACAGTACTCTGATACAGAGACAAAAAAACCTCCTTAATTTCTTATCATTATTTCAAATAATTTCCTGCCTGTTTTATCTGCAGATTATTGAGTGTGTTTTCCAATCCTGAAGAAGGTTCCTTTCCTTGTTACCAGAGGTAAACAAGTGAATGTGTGAGCAGCAGAACTAATGAAGCCTGTTTTCCAAATCTCCATGGGAAGTTTCTGACATTTAATAAAAGGAAAACTAATTAGCTTTGGGGTTAATAAGTTTGGATATTAATAGGGTCTTTCTCCTCCACCCAGAAACCTGTATTCAGAACTTAACACTTTGATGCTTCCAAGCCTCTGTCATGTATAAAAAAATCAGCCAACCAAAGAAGCAAATACATACACATGATTCAAAAGCCCTACTTTTAGGGAAGCAGTGATAAAACCAAAAAAATTTATTTCCTTTCATAAGAGGGAAAAAAGAGTATCTCATCAACAGCATAAATAATATTGAAGACAAAACATTATTAAATGTTCTCCAGCAAAACATTCACAGCCTCTGTCACACATTTCCTCTTAACAAATAAACGTACATGCGATCAGTGTGACGGAGGACAGCGCGCTACTGCTTCCGAAAGAAGTCCTAACACTGCAGCCAGTGTTCATCCCACAGAAGTCAGCAGAGTGTAGGGAAAGAAAGGATGCCAACAAACCGCTCATGAGTACCTGCAGAGACATCACTACCGCTGAAATAACTGCTCACAAGCATGCTGGGGAAGCATTCACACGGCCTGCCATCAGCGGGAGGACAACGCTGGTGGAAGGACCAGCTGTGTATATTTGAAAGCTGTAGCACTGGCTAAACCTGAGCACCCTGCCAGTAATGCTTGTATGCCAGTTTCTCTAGTACCTGAGAAAATTCCAGCCTCTGTGGCATTTTAACACATATGTAGATGATACATGCAAATTAAAATCTAAAACTCTGCAGAAGTCAGGAGTCTGAATTTTTGCAAACTACATGGCATACAAAGCATATGCAAAAATGCACATAAATAAAAGATTTTATACTGAATTTCCCTAAGAATATCCATTTGTTCATCCTGTTTTATGGATATTAAAAGTTAAGCCTCCCAAACCTGTGAGATATTTATCCTGGTCATTTTATCGAAAAGAAACATGAATTAAAGAACAGCTCAGCTCAGTTGCTCATCTTGACAGAAACTTTGGGTCAGGAAAAACTTTGAGCAGGGAAAAAAAAGAATATAGCTCATTCAGCATCTAATCAGTAGCCCCAAACTGACACCCTAAGTCCTAACACCCCCCCTCCAAAAAAAACCCAGACCAAACCCCAAAAACCAAGTACAGAATGCTGCATACTTATTTCAACAACACCCTTGTCTCAGCACCAGCATATTAGCTTTAAAGTAGTATTTTAGAAATTATTTATGCTGTCTTTTAAAAGAATAAGCTACACCTTACTAATTGCATACAAAAAGTGCTCTGCTTTGTATTTTCTGTACCTGGCAATAATCCTAGGAAACCAAATTGTTCAAAAAAATCCCTGGAAGCTAAATAGCTATGTTTGAACTACCATTGTGTTTAGGTTTTGGTTAAGCAAATGAATTTCATAAAAACCTTAAACCAATTGATTTTCCCCCTTTAGAAATCGGTCAAAGAATGCATTTTTATGGCGGACCTTAGGCACTGAATCACAATTAGAGAATCGAGCAAGCATCAAAACGTTCACAGCACCACAAGCTATTTTCTTCTCTGCTTCTGATTCCCAGACAGTTACTACTTTTGACAAAGGATTACAGAGAAATATTCCTCTAGGTTTTTGAAAGTAAGGAGACATTCATTATTAATAGAATTTTTTACCTTGGTAAGAATATTGTGTCAGAAAGTACCATTCAGGGAGCTTGGGATGAGATGAGAGATAGGCAGGCTGCTGGACTTTATGTATGTTGTATCAGAGGTTTTAGAGATCAGCCAGTTTTATTTTTTTTAATACATTATTTATTTCAACTTTTTTAACTTTTGTAGCGACTGCTGATGAACTTCACATATTTTCATTTTACAGATAAACTACAGAAATTGTGGGCTGAAAAACTTGCTCTCTTGTAGGCACATAAGCTTGTACCTTCACAGTGGAATACATATGTATATGCACACTATTATACCTTTATCTATTTTGTAGCATGCTGCAGATAAAAAATAATTCAACTGAAATTTTGTAGATTATGCACCAAATTATTTATTTATTTTTTAAACTTATTTTAATTTCTAATCTGTCTGAAAACAGTAAGAATTTAAGGATATAGACACATGTTTCAAGTATTTGGTAATATACTTTTTTTCCTTACTAATGTTACCAAAGGGTTACCAAAGGTTAGTGGTAAAAAAACCAACAACAAACAATGAGAGACGTACTACTTCAGCTTACTGCTGGATGGACTAGTCCAAATACCTATTTCCCAAAATGGCATTAAATTTAGTTGATTCACTTACACTATGCAACAATGACTTTGATAGAGGAGGCATGAGCCAGAACTAAGTAATCTGAGAAAACATCAGGTTCTTTTACAAGAATAAATTGTAGCCTGATACATAATACCTCAAGATTTGATGGTAAATTTTATTCACAATAAGTGTAGCTACTGGATCATTTATATGACTGATACTGAAAAATGGAACAAACTGCACTTGGGACGAATGCGTTAAGAGTCTCACTCTAAGTAGGTTAATGGACCTGTTCTTTGAAATTTAGTTAATAACACTGTCAAAAAATCACACTCTAAATTCACAGTATTGTTTTCCAGCTGTTGCTGGTAAACAGTTTAGGAAAACACTTTTACTTTCTTTAAGTGGGTGTTTTCAGGTATAAAAAACCCCATTAAAATAAAATGCCTTACATTCCTTACAGCCCTTACAAAAGCCTGGTTTCTTGGGTTTTTTAATCTGGAGAAATTTCATGTTCATAACACAACAGGCACCTTTGCATCACATTCCTATTAGGAAAAAGATTTTGATTTGATTCATGTGGTTTCAAATCAGTGTACTCTTCCATGTAAGACAATGTTGGGATGGGTTTTCTCTGCTATATCCATTTCTGCAGTATGGGCTTTCACTATGCTTAGTTACACAAATCAGGAGCTCTGTACCCCACATCAAAACAGTTTATGCAAAGAAATGAGAAATAATTTCTCAGGATTTTGAAAGTTACTTATAGATGCCTGTCAGGTGTCTCACCATAATGAATATGATTACAATTCTGCCTCTCTTTTTCCATCACTTCATGATGGAAAGAAACTGAGTATCACAAATAAGGAGAAGACCTCAATATATTGAGTCTGTTATTTACAGGTATATAGATTTGTGCAGTAATACCATAAAACTGATACCCTTATTTTACCCTTCAAATGTGCTTTGATTTCAGAAAGAAATGAAACAACTGTTTAATCCAGTAGTTGTTCATACTAAAGTGGAGGAACATCTAATACCTACAGTAATGCTTACGATTGAGCACCTTTTTACTAAAGAAAGAAGGAGCACCAAATAATGTAAAGAATACTGAAAGAAATTAACCTTATATTTCCTTCAACTGTTTTTGCAGGGAGGGAGGAGTAAGGGTGGAAGGTCCTTACAGATATATGGCCCAAAAATACAGTCAAAACTAGATTTTTAGATTGAGGTGATACTTTTTTATCAGACCAGCAGGTTCAGAAAAAGCAGACAAAATTTCTGCCACACAAGTCATTTTTCTTTCTGAAACAAAAGGAGAAAATTGTAAAGCAAACTGTAATTAAGACATTGAGAACAATTGCTTGGGGTTTCATTAGACGTGTCAGACTATCCAGAAGAGGAAGGTGTACCTGGGGAGTTGAAGAGACTCAGTAAGGAGGAGAGGTGAGAGGTAGTTGCCTTCCAGGTGAAAGAGCTACATGTAATTTAAAACTTGTGGAACTCTGTGACATAAATGGGAGCACTGAGGGTGGAACAGGACTTGCAGGTTATAACGGACCAGAAAAACAGTATCTCCAGCGAGTCCATAGTTTTGGGTATTTACTAAGTGATGAATTTGAGTTTCCAGACTTATCTTTAAAAAGTATTTTGTAGGTCATTCTTTAATTAAGTCAGAGCCCTTGCTTCCAACTTGAATTTTGCTTTGAAGTTTCCTGCTTTTGCTTCAGACCTAAAGAACTACTTAAGTGCCTGCAAGCTTATCTGGTTTTTTCCAACTATACTGAGTCTAATTAAAGATGTTACCCCTACCTGTAAATCTTCTCTTAATTAGCAACTTCATGGATTTGCTGATGGCAAGTGCAAGAGTGGATCACTCCACTGCTATCAAACCAATAGGGAATTAAAATAAGCATGCTGAAATGTCATGTCCTCATTAAAAAAAAAAAATGCAGTAATACCTTTTTCTCTCTAACAAGACCATGGCTACAAAATGCAGCCCTCCAAGAATGGAACGTTCTTGTTGAAGTCTACTAGAACAGCTATCTCATGCTGTAGTGGTTGCTGAACAACAAAATTGTGGTTAAAAATCTCTAAGTTCCTCTGGTATGCAGGTGTCACAAAGGAAAAGACGAGATAGAAGAACTGACACCTGGAAAGAGTTAAATCAAAGCTGAACTAATTGAAGAATAATATGTTGTTAGTGAAATGGAATAGGACATAAAATAGTAATGTTGGAAGACACAGAGGAGAGTAAATGTTGAGTTGATTGGCATACTGTTGAAGAGGGTAGGTCTCCATGGTCAGTGCATATTCCCTACAGAAGTTATATAGGAACGCCAATCAAAGAAAATGTTTTCAGTCTCCTGGGATTTAAAAATTTCCATTGAAGTATCTATTTGCTCTCCCATTTAAAGTCAAAGCCAGAAGACTCAAAAGGCAAACCAAGCAGATGGGACACCGTGAGTGATGCAAGAAATAACTGTTTGTTGAAGCATTGTATGTACAATGATGATTAAAGATTTACACAGACTGTGAAGTGATGGAGAGGCCATTGAGCTCACCTGAGAAATTCTGCTATGAAAAAGAACCTTCTCCACCTACCTCCCAAGGGAAAAGCAAATAAATCTGACACATTAGAGAACAGCAACTTCATAATTTCATTTTAGATTTCCTACAGAAGTTCTCAAACTTTCAGTGCTAACATACCACTGTTGGTTTTACTACAAAGCAGGGTGAGAAACATACAGATGCTCCAAATCAGTTATGTAATTGCAAAATAACAGTGATATGAAACTTCGTGAATATTTTTAAGTAGTTGTACAGAAGATACAATGTATCAAGGCTTTAGCTAGTACTTTTTGTGAGGAAAAAACCCCACCTGTCAAACAATAAAAAGATAAATAAGTGTATGTTCAAGGGCACAGAGTACAGTCAGGCAGATAAAACACACTAAAACTCTTCTGCAAAATGAGCAAAATAGGTTCACACAAAAAAAGACGTTACAGAGAACACCAACAAAGCAGCTCACATTTCAGTGATGACTGGCTTTTACAGTGTGGTCTATTAAACCCATTTGAATCCTTGCACACTATAACACGCACACAGACCTCTTTCTCCCTGTTTCTAGAGCACGACTGCCATGTACTCTGGAGTTCAACAAGTCAAGTATTCATTGTAGTTATTTGGAAAAGGTATTACAAACCCAATCTCAGGAGTCATGGGCTCCGAGACATAAAAAACAGCCAATGTCCCTTTTTGGCATGAAGAACATGCTTCCCTTGGCCACAGAGAGCGTGCTGTAGGATGGCTTCCGAACTCATCTATCAGTATTGCTTCATCTCTTTCTACCCAATATGTTGGTTTTTTATTTATCTAAAACATGGTGATTAGACAATCTCTGCACTAGCTCTTCATATTTGCAGATATTTTTAATCCCTTGCTGCCATAGTTTAAGGATCTAATCTTAAAAACTTTGCCCTTGCTGCCATTTCTTCTGCTAGTTTTTCTTCAAAGAAACTTTTAAAAAACGTTTCATTAACATGCAATTTGTGTATTATAGGGTCCACAACAGCTCATTCCCGAACAAAAACTCTGGATCCCAATATGCTATAATTTCTCTAAAATTCAGATTCAGACATTACAGTCTGGATGCATAATTTCTTTCAATATTTATGGGGGTCCTGTAGGTTAATGTTCACTTAACAATAAACACAGTGTAGTAAGCTTCTGAAATGGTTGAAGAGATTTGTGCCGTAGACACCAGTGATTCCAGAATAAAAGCTGATAGTGTTGACCTAGCATAATGTACGACATTATTCTCTAAAAAGAGCTGGAAAAATAATATAATATGATTGTAGTTCTTATTTGTCATATATTTATCATATAAAACAAATTAAACATCTTTGCCAGGTTAAACAAACAAACAAAAAAAGTATAGCTACCTTCTCCATTCTGGCTTTCTAGTAAAAATAACAACAAAACAAAAATGATGAAACTAAAGACACAAGATATAAAATACTAAGAAGGCGACTGGATGAAGGCAGTGCAGGTGAAAAAAATGTGACTTAATTTAGACTAATCTCCACCATTTTTCTTTCCTCCTTTGAGAATAACTGTTTAACATATTACAGGTCAAGTACAGTTTCAAAAGGAGGCAAATACAATTCAGCAAAAGGATTCCTTAGATAAAATTCCCCAAACTGAAATATAAATACAGTGTTATGAATACCACATTAAGATGGTATACAGCAGAAACTTGATTTCCCAGTCAGTTTGCTGCAGACACTGACAGGAGGAAGAAAAAGGATTCTATCTAGAGATGAGCACTGACAAAAACATGGGATAAGTTCCGACTGCTGCTTGGCCACACTCTGAGATAAGAGGAGCCAGATGCAAAGTTCCCAACCTGCATACACTAAAAGCAGCCAAAGCCAGATTAGCTAGTGATCTGTGCCCTTCTGGAGAAGGAGCGGGAGGCTAGCTGGGCCTACTAAAGACTTAAGAGTAGGCAAGTGGATCCCACCCTCTGTTTCCTTTGTACAGTGACTCACGTCCTTTATATCTAGTAGCAATACTCATTTGTAGTCCCTTTCCCTCCCCACGGTCTATATTTGAAATGATTTTCCCAACTTCCTTGCTTGCATACCCACATTTCAACAAGCCACTTTGATCCAACCTGCATCTTCGACAACTTTTTCCTAGTCTGCATGTCAATTATTTCTTTCTGGAGGAATCAGAGTTAAACTCAGGCTGCCTATGAAGTGACTTTACTTGCCTGTTTTACACAGTTAACTTTTACCAGAATTTCTAGAACATATCAAATAAGAATTGACAGATAAAAAAATAATTTCTCACAGGGTTCTCTCAGGCACATCTGTCCTGCTATTTATTTTAGTCAGTGTTGCTCCTTACCTTCCTAGCACAGAAACTTCTGTTCCTTGCTCACAAGGGCCTCTGGTGCATGCTTTTAACAGATGTCTTCCTATAACTGTCATCTTCATGAAGCCCCAGTGAGATGATAATCATCCCCACAGCTTTCAGTTTGCTCTAAGAATCTTCCCTTACTTAAAACTTCTGCTTTGCCTCACAAAAATCAAACCCTTTCTAACAACAGAGCCCTTCTGTCAAGCACGTTCTCCTGATTTCAAATTTCATCCCTCTAATGAGTTTATGAATACATTAGCCAATATTTCTTTTGAAAACACCACTGTCTGATCCACACCTCTCTACTACAAGGCCCTTATACTAACTATTGAAAAAGGCTAGCAACAAAAATGTAAGAAAGCTATAGCCTCCAGTACAATAGATGTTATAATCTCTGCATGTTAGTTTATTGATCCCAGGATTAGAATCCAAAGACCAAAATTATATCCTCCTGGGTTATAACCCCAGGGTGAGACATGGAAAAACCTGTATGCTGAGAACAGAGTATCTCTGAGCCACAGTAAGGCACATATGCTCACCCATCTCCAGAACTTAGGCACCTACCTAGGGACCGCAAGAAATTATAGTGATGGCACTTTTTCTATCGTAGGCTAATAACTGGAGTATTCACAAAACAAGCTAGAGACCTTAATTCGAATCCTTCCTTATAGCCCAAGGGGATTCAAATCCTTATCTCTTACCTTACCAAGAATATCCTAAGCATTAACCTGTGAGATTTTCTGGGGCTGCAGGTAACCACACAGTTTACTTACAACTTTTATTACGGTTGTAACACTGAATCCTCTGGTTACCTCCAGAGAACTAGATTAGACAGATACACTTTACCACTAGTTGCTTCTTTTCTTTTAATTACCTCACTATGAAAGATGATTCATTTTGCTGCTGGTCTTTACTAAGTGTTTACCCATCTGATCATTGCCTTGAAACCACCTGAAAAAACTCACACATGGGAAGATTATCAAGGAGCAGGAAACCATTGAAGCATTCTATCTTTTTTTTATCGCTAGCAATATAAATGCTTAAGCATATCTTTCTCCCTTCCCATTCTCTTTATTTTCCAACACAAATGGCAGAGATGCTCATTTTCACATTCAGACCGAGATATCAGCTGTGCTTGACTAATGACACTGAAGCTAAACAACAACATTCAGGAAAAACCAACATATACTACATTAGCATACCTATAAGCCTATTTTTTAATTTCATGGAGTTTTAGTGATGTCTGTTTCTCACAGAAGATTTGCTGTGTAAAATCCAAGGTGTCTGGAAACAGTTTAAAAATAAGTATGAAATCACTGAGGACTCTGCACAACAGAGGTAGCTTGCATTAATTCAGCCTGCAAAGATATGCTTACAGAGCTATAACATAAAAGCAGCCCCACTAAAGCCAGATGGAAAACCCACAAATGCATTTAATCACATATTTAAGTGTTTACTAGATTGGGGACTACTTCCCCACTGGAAATGAAAATTACCCCAAAGTGAAGATTGTTCCTAAATCAACTTCAATATACTAAATACATACAGCATTTTGGATTATTAATCCTTACTGTAGTAACAAAAATAGTCAGCATAACATGTGATGCTGTACAAGACAGTCACTTATGTTATTGGAAAGAAGTTTCAGACACATCCAGGCTAACCTTTTTGTATGTAAGGTCACGTACAGTGAAAGAAGAAAGCAGCACATCCATTTAACTGTTGGCTGATACCTTAAACAAGCATAGAACTTCAAACAGGAGTTAGCCAATTACTAACATCAGCTTTATCACCTTAATAAATGACATGACACATTAAGTATCAAAGCTTCCTTCAAGCTGGACGCTTCAAAGAAAGTCATTACCTTCTGACTGTTCTTACCAAATACAGAGTCTATTTAATATTATGTGATTGTCTCATCCAGATTTCTTACAGATGTGCAACCATCAGAAAATCCACAAAGGAACTAATTGCCTGGATTCTGGTCTAAATTCTCACCCCTTGCATTAATTCCTTTAGGCCGCAAAAGGTAGATTATTATGAAGATAATTTCTATAAATCCCTAATAGTACATGTGGGGGGGAGCTTAGCATAAAAACATGTCTGCAAACTTGCTTTTATTATTTCTCCCGCTAAAATATACCTCAGTATTGCCAAATTTACAGACACTACGACTAAATCCTTCAAGTGACTTGGTAGCGCATGTCTAATCAGCAAAGGCAACAGGTATACTCAGGGAAATGTACCTTATTTAAAGTTAAGGGATTTAGAAGGCTAAATCCATTTTGAAAACACGACTTTGACTGCATCTACATCAATAGATACACATAGAGCTGAGTTAGCCCTGCTTCTATTTGGGCTGTGGAAGTGATGAATGACAAAAAAGCACCTATTTTCTAGTCAGGCTCTAGCTGGGCCAGCCCCGCATCTAGTGCTGCAGTAGCACAGGAAACCAGATGAAGGGCCAGGAAGGACCTTTATATTGCTTTGTGACAAATACTACTCAAAAGACTGATCTGTGTACAATACAAACAATTAATCCCTACTATTTTTGTTGCTCTTTTCTTTGGGTTTATTTATCTCTTTGAGAATGGTCACAAAAAAGTTTTCAAAGAATCTGATGTTCTCATGGGTCTTTCTTCACCACAGGAACTACCGATGTAATATTTTAGTGCCTTTAACCCCTGTATTACCACAGCCTTTTTTACTAGTCCTGCCTGACAGTCTCTCCCTCTAAACAGAGTGCACGTAGCCACCTTTATCAAGAAGGAAGTGAAGAGCCTCCATATCTGAAAAGAAGTGCAATGTCTACAGCTGAAGAATCAAGACTCAGTTATTAGGGATTACGCCTCCTTCACTGACAGGTGATTGCCACACACTACCATGAATGGGTTAAATTAGCAAACATACTGTATACTTATCTTTAATTGGGTTAGCTCTTTACTTCTTAGAGGGCAAACCACTGGTGATGGAGAGCTTTCTTTTACTTATCCTGCAGGGACTATTTTATTTTTAAAAGTGATGAAGTGTTCAGGATGCTATTTCAGACAAGCTGACATTTGGAGATTTCACTCTTAAGCTTCCCCATTATTTATCAAGGGACTTGTTAAAAATAAAGAGAAGATATGTTAGATTTTTGATTCAGGTATTTAGCTTGTCCTATCAAAGGAACCCCTTGTTTCAGGATACCTTTGTTACTGCCTTTGCCTCTTCCTGTTCCTTGACATTACTTCACGTTCTCTATCTCTACCAAGGGACGTCAGTATCTGAAGTGATAACTGGCAAGAAACCTGGCACACAGACAAAATCAATATCATTTTGAAAAACTAAATTGAGAGGTGGCTATCAAAGGAGCTCTGTGTTTGGATGTAGAAGGAAATATCTCCTTCCCTCCTTCCCAAAAAATGTTTGTGAAAAACTTAAAAAAGAACTAAAAAAAATAAAAATCAGCATTTTTCTTTTAAATACAGGCCACGCTAAAGAGCTATTTTGTCAAATTGGTCAGAAAGGAAGCAATTTGACTACACAAATGCCAGACATCTAGAGTTCAATAAACCCAGCTAAGCCTGTGCCCTGGATTAGCCGTGTCATAATATTAGCTCATCTAGTCAGGATAGCATGGCCTAGCTAAAATTCTACATCTTAGAATTGTTCTTTACTCCTGGAGTCCTTTAGTTCATGTTTATTTTATTGCTGATAAACAATATTGCATAAAAGGTCTTGTATAAAAACTTCATTTTTTTATATTCATTCAGTCTGAAATAAGTTACATCAGACACTTTCTAATCTTTCTGGTGAAGGATAAGTACTATTTTTGTTCGCTTTGACATAGCAGTAGAATTCCTAGCCCTGATCAAGAGGTTCGTTGCAAAAATCCATGCTACACCAGCCATGAGCTCCAACAAAATTCTCCACCCTCTGCACATGCCCTTACACAATTCTGATGCAAACATAAGCTCTTAACTAGACTTGTATTTGCCTTTGAAATCAGAATCACTTCACAGCAGACAGATGATATCTGTGCTGACTATGGGTCATTGAGTTCTCTGCATGTTTTGAGATACCTAAAGTGACACATTTATTTACTAGGTTTCACAGGCACAATATATAAGCTGTGTCTTCCTGAACTGGATGGTTGCAAACTCACTCTCCACGGTAATTTGTTCCTCAAAATCATGACTTCACAAACTAATTAATCTTGTTCTGTCTTCTAACTAACAGCTAATTATTTTTTCTTCACAGTGTTGTGAATGAGGTTTAGCAGTTTACCTTCTTGCTTCAACTCTTCCATTTATAGAAACCTCATATTTTTAAAGGCTGCTAGAAAGGCTATATAACAACATAAACCAACAGTTTTAGAATAAAACGTTCATTTACAAAAAACCACACAAACAGAAAATACACAGAGATCCTTAGATTCCTCTAATCAATCCAAAATGGCACTTCAAGGGAACATCACATTCATATCTATTTATGTTTTAACTTCATCACCATGAATAAATTATCACCCTTACCAGTTCCACCCTTGGCCTCTTTTTTTTTCTTGAGATGCAGAAGATTTTTAGAATCAAAGACATGACTTGTCCTCTAGCTCAACAGATTTCACTCATGCTGCAGTAAAGAGTCAAGTCCTTATACATAACTCTGCCATTGTTTTCTGAATCATAAAAATTCATCATCAGAACTCACATATTTCTGTTCAATATTCGCCTCAAGGCTGAATACCATACACAAATATGAAAAGTAACAATTCTGAATGCAACCACTGCTAACTGAATCATGTGATTTGACAACAATTGCTTGTGTATTTTACAACAAGGTAGAAAATCTGTCATCTGATACACAGCAAAAAAACCACTTATAACTGTGGGTTTGGTAATAAAAAAAATAGGCTAAAATATTTATAATATTTCTGTAAAACTGTTTGGAAGATGCACTAAAAAAAGTCATTAACGTTTACAAAACATACCCATGAAAGCTATTATAATCAGAATTTTACTATAAAATGCACTCTATATCACACCTTACTGAACAGCCTTGCAACTCCCTCCACTGAAATCTTAAATCTTACACACAGAATAATACCATCTACTTTACAATCCCCTAATTATAACTGAACAAAGTGAACTTGTGAGATGACAGTGTCACTTCCAGTTCTAATTCAGGGAAACCATGTAACTCGTTCTGAGTGGGAAATAAGCACTACTCTGGTTGAAATGGCACAATCACACCATGTAAAGAAAAATGTGTTAAAAACAGATTCCAATGTGGCTCAGGAGCAAGACTTATGCGTACCATAGTGACTTCAGCTAGCAAAGGTGTCATTTCAGCAATCTCAAAAGTAAAACTGAAAATCAGCATTGTTTTAATGCAATGGAAATTTCTATAGGAATGCAATTATTTTTATTAATTGCAACAGAAGCTTGCCTCCTATCTGGAAAGTTCACTTAGCAGTTCAAGCACTCAGGTTGTTGGAGTTTCAGAAACTCTTCTGGTTTTTTTTTCTGTTAAAGGAATTTTTCCCCATACGGGTTGCTAGGGGGA